>VTPC01004648.1:0-48969 GCA_011009095.1 Ignelater luminosus
ACGTTTGCATTTATTTTGTTTGTTTGGTGACCCGCCCTCTGTTTTTCACTACTTGATGAGCCTCTTTCTTCAGCGATGTCAGATACAGCAATTATACCTGTTCTGTAAACATCAGTATGTCCTGGAATTGGAAATTTTGTTTTTGTTTTTTATTAAACTTGAAATAAGAATAAAGGGCATTAACGAACCTACATCAGCATCAATTGCTAAAGGTGAAGAAATATTAGATAAATATCCAATCTGTATTTACACTTAATGGAATAAATTATATAATTCAGTACCAATGATATTTCGCAAAAACGCCAAGACAGGTAAACTAGTATTTTTAATCTTGCTCATTTGGACTTACCTTGCATGTTTGTGACGTCATCAGTTTCCGAGTGATGACGTCACATACATTTATTTAAATGAAATTGTACATTTTTAATTTTATTTGTGAATAGTACTCTAAAAGACCTTTTCAACAAACTAACATTTAATACTTTTATTTTTAACAGTTCTTGAGATATTTACACTTTTATAGAAAACAAGAATGTTTGTAGTAAAAATCGTAAAAACGTTTTTAATAATAATTTCAAAAATCACAGCTGAACAACTTATTTACTATCGTAACAAATATTCAAAATGTTCGCAGTTCATTTGTTGACACACTCCCAATCTATAGTAGAATTCGTCTCTGACGTTGTGCAATATGTCACGTGTTATTCCTCTAATTTCTGTTGCAATCCGTTCCTTCAAATCATCTAACTCTTGAGGTTTTGTTTTATATACTTTGTTTTTTAAATAACCCCAAAGAAAAAAATCCAATGGATTTAAGTCTGACGATATAGGTGGCCATTCCAGGAAACCTCGTCTTCCAATCCACCTGTTTGGAAAAACATCATGTAACTATTCCCGAACTGTACGTGCATAATGAGCTCGTGCACCATCCTGTATAAACCAAATGGTGTCATTAGGAATATCTGGATTTTGCGGATTAGGATATAAAACTGCCAAAGCTGAAACAAGCCCTTCTCAGAGCAACTCTAAGTACCGTTCCCCGTTAATGTTATTATTTAAAAAGATAGGCCCCAATATGCTAATATTTTGATAGTGTTCTAAACATTTTGTTATACTACTAAATTTTTTTGATTTTTGAAATTATTATTAAAAACCTTTTTGCAATTTTTATTGCAAACACTGTTGTTTTCAATCACTCGGAAACTGATGACGTCACACACATTCAAGGTAAATTAAAATGAGCAAAATTAAAAATACTAGTTTACCTGTTTCGGCGTTTTTGCGAAATATCATTGGTACTGAAATTATATAATTTATTCTATAAGTACTTTGTAAGACTATGATATTTTGTGACCTTCTCTCCAGAGCAGCATTGCGCTTATGGAGCAACTAACATTACTTACGTCCATCATTCCTTACTCCTCCACCACCTTCCCTACTCTTGACCGCACCTCGCCATTCACGCTGTTAGCTTGTAAACAAAGTATATAAAATATACGCTATGCGAGATTCATTTCAATTTATCGTCTGTGTTCCAAGGTATACCCCTCTGTTCCGTAGCCTCTCTCGCAGTCTGCACCCAAGTTTTTCTAGGTCTCCCTTTTCTGTTTCTTCCTTCAGGTCTCCTTGAAAGACTTTTCTTGACAATTTTCTTCTGGGATTATATATACATGACCTAGCCATCCCAGTTGTCTCTCCTGAATTGTATCCTCTATCTGCTTCACTCCTAATTGTATTCTATATGTTTCATTTCTAAATTTATCTCGTCTTGTTTTATCCTCTATTTTTCTTAAAAACCGCATCTCGGCCGCATTTAATTTACTTTTACTCTTTTCCGTTAGTGTCCACGTTTTGCATGAATATGCTAGTGTTGGTTTAATCACTTTTTTTACCACTTCCTCATTTCGCTGTTAACGAAATTTAGGTTGCGTTGTAGATCTGCCTCCGTTTTCCCCATCACCACCATGTCACCTGCAAATAATAATTCCAAAACCTTCACTTCTTTCATTTTCCAATTTCCCACCTTACACTTTTTTATATTTCTCTTCACTTCCTTCATGCTTCATCTAATACTAAAGAAAACAGTAAAGGACTTAGAACACATCCCCTGCTTGTTGTGAATTCTGACGATTCTTCGTTGTAAATTATTACAACATACGTACTATCTTGGTACATTTCTTTTATTACTTCTGTGTAGGTCTTTTTCTAAGACAGTTCCAAACATCCTTTCTTCTGATTTTGTCGAATGCTGTTTCCAAGTCTATAAAACAGACAAGTACTTCTTTCTGTTTTTTAATCGCCTTTTTTGATATATGCCGCAGTATGAATGTAGGGTCTTGTGAGCTTTCTCTTCCGGAAGCCCGTTCAATAGTAATTTCTACTATGCTCCGCACTCTTTCTTCTATTATTCTTGCTAGTATTCTGCCGGCTATGCTTAACAAAGTTATGCCTCTGTAATTCTTACACTCCTTATGTAGAACTCCTTTTTTGTATAACGGCATAATAACTCCTCTGTTCCAATCTTTCGTCCATAATTTCTTTCATTCTTTCTTTATTTTCTGGGTCCAGATTTTTTAGCATTTCTGCTGTCATTTCATCTTTTCCTGGGGCCTTTCCATTTTTTAGTTTGCTGATCGCTCTATTGAATTCCTCTTTCGATAGTGTGTTAATATCGATATCTGTGTTGTCGGTCCCGTCTGCGGTAATTAGCTTTTCTTCTTTCTGACAGCCTTCTTCCGTATTCTGTTAATTCTTGGAAATGTTGCCTCCATGTCGCCATAATTTCATTCTTGGTTGTTGATATCTTTCCACTTTTATCTTTGATATTTCTCATTTTATGTGCCTTCTTTCTTCTTAATTGTCTCAGTATCTCATAGAACAATTTTTAGTTGTTTTCAAAATTATCCCTCATTTTGTGACCAAAATCTTCCAAAATCTTCCAAATTCTTTTGTTTTTAAGCTTTTACCATATTTTTTGCTTCTCTCCTCACTATTTTATATTTTTCGTAATCTTCGTATTTCTTTATTTTTAAGTAATGTCTTCACATGCTTTTCTTTTCCTTTACCTTCTCCTTCATGTCGGTGCTCCACCAGCTTGTTCCCTTCCAATTCTTATTAGCTTTTTTTGCAATTTCGCCACTTTTTACAACTGCTTTTCCCCGAGCACAGATTGGTATGTCTTACTGTATTGTTCCTCGTTTAATTTGTGACTATGTATCTTGCCCTTCGTTTTCTTTTTATCCTTTTGCATTTATTTCCATTGTTACTAAGTAATAGTCACTTCCTATTTCAGTTATTCTATCTACTTTAACATTTCTTATATCTTTCCAATTATTATGGACTTTTCTTTTCTAGAGTGTATTCCCTTGTGTATATGTGACTATTTTTATGTCTAAATTTCGTATTTGTAATGATCGACTTGTTTTCCACCCAAAATTATATTAATCTTTTCGCATTGTTGTTTTTTCCTTCCTTTCCCATAAGCATTTCTCTATTCGAATTATTATTTCCTACTCGCCCATTTAGGCCCACAATTATGACTATGTTGTCTCCTCCATTGTCAACTGTGTCTTGTAATGCTTCACAGAAGCACTCTTTCTCTTTGATTCTTGAGAATAGACTATTATTGGTGTTCAGGTTTCATTCTTCCTCAGTTCGACCTCTACCAACAGAATTCTTTCGTTTACATAGTCTTCTTTAGATACGTTTTTAAGTTCGGTTTCTCTCATAATCAAACCCACTTCTTCTTTTGCTCTACCCTCTTTTTCTACCCCTGATCAATAAATACATCTCATAGTCCTTATTTATCTGTACACACCCTTTTCATTTCTTTTTGGTTTCTGATATCCGCAGATAATGTATTTGGGATCTTTCCATATCCTCTACTAATTCTTCGTCTTTTCCACCAATACTTCTCACATTCCATATCCCCAATCTTACGATCTCTTTTTACTTTCTTTTTTGTTTTCGTTTTCCCGGTTTCAGTTTCGCAAGAATTGATTTTCTTTGTTTTTTTCCCATTTCTATTTCTCTTACTGACTATATTACTCTTGTCCGTGTTCATTGCCCGAATTGTTTCCTTTTTTTTTTGATCTAATACTAGTTCTAGTTTTTTGAAACCTGTTTGTCCTCGACAAACTTATTCGTTGGCTTGTCCCATTTCCAGACTTCCTTGTTTATGTATATCTTCAGATACTCTATTTTAATTCTCTTACCCTTATTTCTCTCTTCTTCCACTTCTCTGATATGTTCTTGTATCGATCTATCTTCTTTTGTGAGATCGTCATTTATGAATATCTTCTGTTCATTACTTCTTAGTTTATTTTTATTTTTCATCACTTTTTCTTTTTCGGTATAATTTTCCAATTTAACTACGCACACTGTTTCGCCTATTTTCTTTGCTGATTTTATTTTTGGAGCTATGTTTAACCCTTTTTTCATAAAATTTCCCATTTCTTCCTTTAGTATATTTTCATCATTCGTATCTATCTTTAGACCATTCACTACAATATTGTTTTTCCTTTGGTTCGTATCTATTTATTCCACTCTTTTTTGTTCTGAAGCGCTGATTAACTAGCTAGTGGTATCTAACGGTTAAGACAGAAAGTAGGAATTATTAATTTTCCAAAATTTGAAAATATCGTTTTTCGGGAAATTTTAATTTAAAAGGTATAAAAGGAATTTAGCAAATCTCTTCTAGCACTTGCTTTGCAAAAAATGTTGTACAATCTAAACTGAACCCAAAAACATTATTGATGTCAACTTCCACTTGTTTTGGATAATAATAGATTTCAACTTTTTATTTCCGAGAGAGACATAAGTTTTTGCATTTACTCTTTTTCTTAATTATTAGTTAGTGGCGTCCGTTAGACATATTTTTTTCAGGTTTACTACAGTAGCTAGACATTCATCGAACCAAAACTGAAAGATTTTATTTGGATACTTAAAATAAAGACATAGTTGCCATTTCGAGTAAATAGGATGTTATATTGGAAAACGGTCACGTTAACGGTAAAAGTCGAACCGTAAAGCTACTGATGCTATCTATCGTTTTAGTATCAGTATAAAGCTTTGTAAACTTTTTTGGTTCATTTATAGAATTTTATAATTTAGTATACTGAGTGATTTTACAAAAAGGAAAATTATTAAAGTAATCGATTTCAAGAGTATTTCAGCCAAGTATCGCTTTATAAATTCTCGAAAAAATTACAAATCCTCTTATTTTACTTAAAATAAACCGTTTAAGCGTTGAATTGATTTAAATAGTTGAATTGCATAAGTGTTAGAAGAAGGGCAGGGCATCCTAAAGGTCTGTTTGAGCAAGTCGTTAATCGGTTATTTATTGTGAGAAAGTTTGAGTCTTCTCCTGTTTATTCTTTATCCAGTTAACTATCAGTAACAATCCAATAACGTTTGTTTAATTGGACAATACAATTAAGCTTGCCTTAGGTTATATTGATGTTATCTGTGAGCAGGATTAAGTTTATATGTAACAGATAAATGATGAAGCGTTATTGGAGTGATAAAGGTAGGTTCAAATATCACTGCCTATTGTGATCGACGTTGCACAAAATACTGATTGCCTGGAGATGAGTTATGATCTGCAAATAAAATTTATTGTATCTTTTGATTTGAAATTACGCGTGTTAAAAGAAAAGAGAAACGAATATTCCAGAATTCAATGTTCAAGTGTGAGAGTATTTAGTCAGTCTTTGCTATAGAGTTAATCGCGGGATTCTCTAGTCGTGACGTCACACATTAGTGTTCTTGGAATTATTTGTACTATACCGACGTTGAAACTTGGGCAAAAATTTGATTAGGATACATACAGGGTTGGGCAATATATCTCCAACATTGAGCTGCCACGACGTTCTTCTCTCTGAAGAGTGCCGAAACTTCTGATTGATAATCACAGCTGCTGACACTTTAGTCAAACCTATTTAGAAATTATCTATCAACTGCAAGTGTCATTTTGAGTAACAAGTGTCTTTCTTCCCATAAAAGAAAACAAAGGCCTAAAAAGTTTACGATACGCATTTCGTTATGCAACCACTTTTCACAAATTTTCATAATGTCAGACGTTCTGGATTTCACGAAGAAACTATCGGCCCAATTCCTACTAGGAATGCTTGCTTCTATTTTAATACGATAGATGGAAGAATGAATAATTTTCAAAAACCACTACTAACAAGAAAAATTTCTTCTTGGTTTATTAGTTTGTTCCTTTCCGAAAAGGTTGGTGGAAATAACGACTTGTGTGCAAGTTCGTGGCGTAAAGTGGAAAAAATACGTGTAATTTCTAGTCTTTTAGAAAACGAAAATCAGTTTTGAAGGTTTGGAAGAAGGAAAGAGAATTCTTTCAGATCAATAAGCTGTGTATTAAAATAAATCAAGTCATTCTTAATGGTCTCTATAAAACGGTAAGTTGAGAACACATAATACAATAAACTAAACGTTTCATTAGATATCTGCACACACTACAAATATCCTAAATAATCCCATACTTATTAAAGTCATTGAGAAAAGCTGCCTGTGTAGAAAACAAACAAGCAAAATATTCGTAATAATTTAAGTTTTGTACAAGCGTCAGTTACAATTAATCCTCGACTAACAAAAGCGTTGATTTTTAGTCAAAAACAAATCTTTGCAAATGAACATTAATGTTAATTCCATATTGATCACCACAATCAATCATCGTGTACCGACAATGTGGTCAAATCAAGCCTTGTACGCCATCCATTTCAAATAACTCATTTTATTCTACACGATCACACAGCCATATACACCCACGCCATAATTTACACTTTTTATTTTACATTAATTTGTCATGTCTGTAACAACTTTTCAAAAGTTTGAGAACTAATATTGAGCTTTTTTTATTGCGCTTGCTCCTTTAGCATGTCCCCGATAAGCAGCAACGAGAAACTTCTGAAAAACCCAAAACCACAAATAAAACCAAAGAATCTTTGTTAAAAACACAAAAACCGTGTGTAGAAGTTTTAAAAGAAGAAAAATCTGCTACAAAGACATAGCTTTAGCTGGTGTTCTTGGCAAAAATCAATTTTCCCAGTATACTTTTTATACTGCAACAACTTAAAGGGCAGAGCTTCAAGCCGCAATGTGTGGTCATCAATCACAGTATTGCCCCTGAAAGTCGCAATGTCACCACCACATCAGTGTTCCCACAGCGGAAAAGCCCACTAGATAAATATTTCTATCGTTTACCCAACAAAATTGTGAACCCGCAAAAAATCGGTATAAGCAGACTAAAATAGAAATTCTGTAATTTATCGCGATTCAATAGTAGACGAAGGATGGAAGTAAAGTGCTGCTGTACACAATACAAGTTAAATGGGGATTAATACCCTACTCTCTAAAAGAACAATGCGGTTCATTTAAGAAAAAAGGAACTCTTAAATGTGTATGGGTATTACATACCGTACTCTACGATTCCAGCTCGGTAAAATAGGTGAAGTGATGGTTTACAAACAAATAACTTATGGAGTCTGAAGTGGTATTGACGAAAGACTTAAAAATTTGAAAGGAAGGAAGTCTTTTTTTGTTTCTAAAAATAGAACAAAAAATCCCTAAAATCATCAAAAAACACAATTAACAATGAAAAAGCCTCAATTCAGTATGTAACTAGCAACGGAAAAAGCCGGGATAACAGAAATTTCAATGTTATTATATCGCGAGAGCGCTTTGTTGTCTTACATTACTTTCCTTTGTTTCTGAATTAATCTTATCCTATCGCGAAGACGAACGGAAAGCAAAAAGGGAAGCGATGTTCAGTTTCGGCTCTTACCCTTAGTCCCCAATTACAAAGTATTTCCACTCAAATCCTGAATTCAAAAGGGTTTTAGTAGAGAGTAAAAACTTTTAGAGCGTGCAGGAACTACCCATTCCTTTATCCAACACTGACTGAGAATGCTAATTTTGCTCCAAGTGTTAAATTATTAAGAGAAAAACGTTTATATTGAAAGAAGAAAACGCAAAATCGAATTTGTTACGTGATAGTTATAATCCCTCTTGATTGCAATTATTGTCTAACCAATACAAAGGGCTATCTCGATGTAAGATAAACATCAACTACACCACTAAATTCATTAGCTGTGTTGACTGGAATGACCATCGCTTGCTATTCCGTGCCTGTGTCCAATCAACTGAGTAAACCAGCAATATGCAATAACAAAAGCGGATTGCATTAATGCAAGTGAATTGCGTCGAATGCAAATTCAAGATGAAAGGGATGTTGTAAATAGGAACAAGACCATAATGCTATCTATCAATTCGGTCAGTTCGTGTTTGTTCAAATCGCGTTTTCATTTTAAAACGTTCAAAGACTAATAATAAACATACCTTAGTTTACTTCTCAGCATAATTACCAACAGCAATACCTACCCGAAAAATTGCTAATGATGAAGGATAATAAATCACTTTTTCAAAATCGTCCATTAAAATCGATAATGGCAATTTTTTATACGCCCAAAATCACGCGTCGTACGGTGGTGGCACCGAGTTGCGTTTTTAAAATTAATGATCAATGAACATTCACATGATTCATCTTCATTATATTAAAAAAGTTTTAGTTAGTATAATTTAAAATCCCCTCTATATAGATAAATAATTTAATAGAATGTGCCAAAATATAAATAGTAACATTGGAAATGGTTTCAGAACTATCAAGGAAATATGAGAAATCTTGTGACGCATTGCGTGCGGCAATGTGATAACGGCAAAAACACTAAACGTCAGCAAGATTCACGCTACAAGTTTAAAAGGTTTTTATGTATTATGTTGCAGATTTTATGTCTTTTACGACAATTTTCACGATTCAAAAAATTTTATTTAGAAAGTATAATAGACATAAACAGAGAAGTAATTGTTTATAATAAAACACACTTCATTAATACCGAAAACGATATTACCTTACTTTATGAATTTTCATATTTTATCAATAATTCAATGTCTTCTAGAAACTTAAATTTTAAGCAGACACCTATTTTACGACAGATATTGAGTTGAAGAAACACAAAACAGAATAATGGTTAACATGACACAAAATTATTGAATTACCCGGCAAGTTTAATATTCAGCTCTCATAAATCAACAAATACTTAACAAATTAGATTTAATATGTCCAAGCACTTATTTTCAAATTTAATTTGAAACTCTCACTATTATTGACTTGAGAAGTAAAAGTCACAAAAAAATTTATCAAATAAGCTGGTTCTAAGTCGGCAGCTTTTGGACGAGATTAGAAAAGGAAGCTAGGGATAAAAAATTAATGCCTTAATATAATCGCGTGCAAATACTAACAGGACCGCTGATATACCAAATGAAACTTGGTTTAGATCTTTCAAAATATGTTTACATACAAAAAGTTACTCGTCAATCAAAAGTTATCTGAGAAGTTTTAATTTTTTCAACAGTGTATTCACAAAGTTAAAATAAAGTCAATTGGCTTTATAATCTGATTTGCCATAAAGATGATCCCCTGAATCTAAAAATATCCTATAGTTATTGCACTTGGTTTACAAATGACCTTCCTCTCTTACAATGATCATATTTTCATGTCATTCTAGGACAGTTCAGCCCCGCCCTTTCAGCGCCGCTGGATCATCGCCGTCCGTTGCATCACCGGCCATTGCATGTTGGCAGTTGCATGCTGGCAGTTGCATGCCGGCCGTTGCATCGCCGCTGTTATATTTATATTTTTTAAGTCTCAGACTACTCAAATTTCTTATTTCTTCATGTAAAGACCGTCGATTGCTTACGGTTTTAGATAATGTCTTCTGCGTATTCCAGGCTAACTAAAATAAATCTAATGTGACACTTAATTGCCGTTATTTTTCATAATTTATTCGTGCAAGAACTTGAAGGCAACAGCAATGCAAATATGTATTGGATATATTTTTAAATTCAAAAAGGTAAGATAAAAATTCAGTTATTTCATACTAGTACGAGGGTGGTCTGAAAAGTTTCCGACCTCAACGTGAAGATGGCAGCACTCGTAAATAAAAGCTACTGAATTTCGTTATTCATCTGTTGACAGTTACTCACCAAAGTTTCAGCCATTTTGGACGCGCAGTTTTTATGTAACAGTCGTTTGAGTGACTTGATGTGAGTTTTTTTGTGAAAATGGACACAATCGAGTATCGAGCTGTCATTAAATATTTGTTGTTGAAAGGCAATACGCCTTCGCAAATAAAAGATGAGTTGGATTCTGTGTATGGGGACTCTCCACCATCATTTACCACAGTAAAATTTTGGGCTGCTGAATTTAAACGTGGCCGTAAGAGCTTGAGAAACGATAAACGTTCGGGACGTCCAAAAACTGCAACTACCGACGAAAACATCGCCAAAGTTCACCAAATGGTGCTAGACGACCGCCGAATTAAAGTGAAAGAGATAGCAGAGGTTATGAACATGTCAAAAGAACGTGTTTGTCACATATTAAATCAACATTTAGGCATGAGAAAGCCGTCCGCGCGTTGGGTGCCGCGTTTGCTCACGTTAGACCAAAAACGTGTTCGAATGAATATTTCCAACGCTCTTTTGGCGCAGTTTAGGCAAAATAAATCCGAGTTTTGGCGCCGATTAATTACTGTAGATGAAACTTGGATACACCATTATACGCCCGAAACAAAAATACAGTCCAAACAGTGGACTGCAAAGGGGGAACCGGCTCCAAAAAAAGCCAAAACTGTTTTTTTCGGCTGGGAAAGTGATGGCGACTGTTTTTTGGGATAGTCATGGAGTTATTTTAATCGATTATCTTCAAAAAGGAAAAACCATTACAGGAGCATACTATGCATCATTACTTGACAAGCTGAAGGCAGAACTTGCGAAAAAACGGCCAGATTTTCAGAAAAAGAAAATCCTGTTTCACCAAGACAACGCACCGTCTCACACCTCAGCGGTTGCCATGGCGAAAATCCACGAATTACGGTTTGAACTGCTTGACCATCCGCCTTACTCACCAGATCTAGCCCCAAGCGACTTCTTTTTGTTCCCTCATCTAAAAATTGCGCTCGGAGGACAAAGATTTTCGTCAAATGAAGAGGCAATCACCTTCGTGAACAATTATTTTGCAGAGAAAAATCCCGAGTACTATTTGGACGGGTTACAGAGATGGGAGCATCGCTGGGAGAAGTATGTAGAGTTACAAGGAGACTATGTTGAAAAATAAAAAAAAATTTTCAGAAAAAATGTCTTGTATCTTTGTTAGGTCGGAAACTTTTCAGACCACCCTCGTACATTACGATATTTCTTTTAGTGCGAAAGAATAAACTTGTTGCTTTATCTGCATAACATAACGCAGTTTGGCGACAACACACTTAAAATTTGTGCGCAAGTATTATTTTATTTACTGGTTTATCATATATCGTGGCTTAAAAATACAATAATTCTTTGTTACAAAAAGGTACACATTTTTAAACAATGCAATTAAAGAAATTATCTCTACGTTTTGACACATAAGCAAATAACAAATATACCTAATGTCTTAGCTTTTACATTTCGCAATTTCTTAAAGCATAATTGAATTTATTTGTTGTCTCTTTAAGTTATTACATTATTTTAAATAATTAAATAACACAAACATCAAATTATATACTAAATCTTGACAAAAATCTAAAGAAAATACCTAGAACTAAATAAACTTTACTGGTTAAAATTAAACAGCACTCTGTATAAAGAAAACAAAAATGATAATTTCGTAACACTTTACCCTGGAAAATGCTGATCTTTCAAATTCTTCAATCTTACACGTGGTAGCCTCGACAACATACGCACCTAGTTGTCTGAGCTTTAAGATAATAAGGTGCAAATGATTCATAAAATAATTTTTCCTTCTAAATTGTATGCGTTCTATTTAAAACAAATCCCTTTTCTTAATTCAAAAGTTATTTTCAGTTTAGTTTTCGTCATTCCTATTCCTTGATATTAGGTTACTTTATACAAGCTCCCTACATTTGGCTATTTAATTATCAACTACCTTTAAATCCTACTTTCCTGTCAACACATACAACACAAGGTCTTTCATTTTGTTGTCGCATCGCAAATTCGTTTCTGCATGAAGTTCTACTAATACTAATGCTTGCTTGAATATAAATTAAATTCTAAAATAAGATTAATGGCAATAAATTAAATTTAAGCTTACAAATAGTTTTTTTAATTAAGTAACTAAACGATTTAGCTAATCGTATTAGTCTCCTGGTAAGAGTAAAGTTTGAATTCTATCACAAAATAAAGTGTACAGTTAGAGTCAAAATTAACAATCTGTTTAAATTCCTTCTTTTTCTTGAATGTTTTGAAACTTTTTAAATTATACATCATCTATTATTATTTGTCTATTAATTTCGTGTCAGCAGTACCCCCAGTGAATCTTGAAAATGAGTAAGTAACTACAGAAGAAAATTAACGGATTAACTAGGCAATGAGCAAAACAACTACATTCTGAAATAATAGTTTTGTATTTTCGGCTCTGACTGATGCACTTTTGGTCAATCCTAGTAGTTCTAACACCGATTGTCAAAGTTAAAAACTCAACATTCAATTCAGACTAGACACTAGACAATTCTAGATGTAACAGCACGGTATGCGCCTCAAGAGTGCGTGTTCTCATCTGCCCGTCTCGCTGGGTGTATGTGAAAATCAACCAGAAGTATGAATAGTTGATTAGTGAAGTAGAATCTGCAAAGATGGTGCTAATAACAAATA
Organism: Ignelater luminosus; assembly: GCA_011009095.1. NCBI lineage: Eukaryota > Metazoa > Arthropoda > Insecta > Coleoptera > Elateridae > Ignelater > Ignelater luminosus. The sequence goes on from VTPC01004648.1 coordinate 12,724, forward strand.
TTGTTGCCACAGCGTTAAGACTGTATGCGTGTGAAAAAGAAAGAAAAAAAGATTCCGACACAAATACAACTGTGTCGCCATCTTGATAACAAGTACATCTTGAACTACCAAGATCACCTAACAAAATTCATAATTTTACTTACTATGCAAACGAACATTTCACACTCTCCAGAACAGGTTTTGTATTTTAGGTGCCCCATCTGTGTTTCAATGGGATCATGGTAAAAAATTCGCTAACTGCGTCATTGAAGATTGAAAAAATTATACGGCGACATCGGTAGTCCCAAAGCTAGGTAGCATAGGGCAGAATGACCGAGACGTACAGAAAATATTTGCGTCAATAAATGATAACAATACCAATTCTTGGCGTAAGTTCTATCAAATACAATAAAAAGTGCCTATTGCTTTGGAATACCATTCATTCCTTTCAACGGAAGAGAACGAAAATTTCTCAAAGTCATAAGAAAACAAAAAGACGATTTCAATTTAATTACAAATATTCAGGAAAAGCAGATATTCATACCGCTGAAAATGGCGAACAAACAAGAAAAAGGTTACTGCTGGACTTCAAGCTCAGACAAAAACCATGAAGAAATTGTTCAGTTAAAAGATTTTCATAGATTCAGGAAAAAGAAAACTCTTTACTACGCCTATTCTATGCCTTGATAAAATTAAAGGAGCCGCTTGCAACGTGCTTGACAGAAAAAAGAACAAACGTAGCTCATATTTAGCATTCTTAACGTTAATAGGAAGCAAACTCCAATCCGCAGGTGTTTTGAGAAATATTTAGTTCTCTTAGAAGGTTGACTAAGATAGAAGCCCGATCTTAAATCACCGTAGGTAGTTCGTTGTTGGACGTAGTCCAACCCTATCGCAATTAGCATTTTTAAGGTCAATGGAGGGCAAGTGATTTGTGATATGTTTAACCCTCTTAGAAAATTGATAGACAGCGAAATCTGAACTTGTGTTTGTAACTAGCTCTAGGGCAATGTTAATAAAAGGCGAAACGCGACCTGTTTTCAGAAGAAAAGAAACCTAGATCGGCGTTTCTATTACAAAAGAGTTAAAAAAAAAAGAGAGAATCGCTGTAGCACGACGCCGACATACTTCGACTGTAACCGACATGCTGACTCGACGTAAGAAGAGTCTAAAGATATTGCAGCAAAGATCTTTTAAATATTTCTCTTGATTATTTGTCTGCCTAAAATAAAATTTCTACTGCTTAGAGAAATCAATTTTTTAGCGATAATTGCCATAGAAGTATCGGTCTGTATATGTAAATGAACATGTACTATCCAAAGACAATAATAGAAATCTGCAGCTTTGGACTGTCAAGGAAAATAGTGTTTAGATGTTTTAATTCAGTAAAAAGAAATACTTTGAGTTTACTAGACAATTATTTACAGTCTTGTCAAGAGATCTACAGGTAAAGTAGACAAGCTTACAATTTCGCACAATTATTGTTGTTTGTGACCAAAAACAGGTAGCACGCTACGGTGTATCGCGGTGGTACCTATGAAAACACTCCACGAGGTTTTTCATTGGTAGCATAGTAGCGTGCTACCTGTTCCAGGTCAGAAATATTGTTTTGTTTCTGACAAAAAGACCCTTCATGATTAAGCTTAATAACAGTCAACCTGATATATTATCTAAACAAGTTTTACTCTAACAGCTTAGTCCTTTTCGTGTGGATTTAAAAATGTCTAGAAACTGTCACAATTAATATAATACGAAAGACGAATAAACTAATTTAAGAGCGAAAAGGAGCACCCCATGTTTAATTTAAAGTTAATCAAAAAGAGGCTTGTTTGGATTGGGACTTTGTCCGAAACTAGTCACCAAAGATTTTTCACCCGGTAAATAACGGAGAACGAGCCGATCAAAGTCGAAGAAAACGAACGATTTTTAAAATTGGAATCGCAATATCTCACAAATCAGTAGATGGATATTGACCGTATTTGGGTGTGTTGGTCCAGTATAGTGACCCAGAATTTCTCATCCTCGCCAAAAGCGACGGCAAAATATTCCTGTGCCCAAGTGCCTTCCATTGGGGAACTGGGACATTGTTGTTTTTAGGGATCAACGTCCCCATCTAGCCATCAACACTCGATCCAGTACGGATCCGTAGACGTCCATCAGTAGGGAAAGCATTTGGATTTTTGAAAGATATCAAAAGAAGAATTCGGAGCTTCGTTCTACTTCAGAATAGGTGTACAAAACCGGTGAAACTAATTTTTAATCTTTTCGAGTTTCGCCACCAGAATTCACTAAGAATTGACCCGAATTCTGAGAAAAACTATTTCCTGGACAACGGTAAGAAGATAAGCAGGTCGCGTTTGCGGATTTGTAAATAGAGGATTGCTCTACGTCTCTGGTGTGCAAAAGTTTGCCAATGAAAGACAAATGAGCATTGCCGATTTTGCTGGCTATGAAAAATAGCGGAAGATAGTAAATTTGTACCGATCGCTATGAAATTTGAATATGTCAGGAAGATCGTCATTTGTTTATTTACCCTCCCCCCCACCGCTGCATTTCGCAAAATCGAATTTCGACCGACCCTAGACGAGGTCTTCTGCAAAATCTCTTTTCTTCATAGGATACTTTGAAATTTTCGTTACAAAAGTGCTAAGGTAAATGTACCCCAAAAAAAGCCCGCTTGGTTGTCAAATTTGTGAAGAATCGGGGCAACTCGACTATTTTAAAACAACTGAAGGTAGCGTAGTAAAATAGTGTACTACAGGAATAGACTTTGACGCCTTGAAAATGAATCCCAAGAAAATGTACCAAAAATAGATCGGCAAGGGTTCCGTATCGATCCGCTGCCATCGCACCTACAATAACCGGCTGATCGATTGTTTATTGGCTATTAATGGCAAATCGCAATTCGGGCGATTCGTTCTGACATGACGTATTGAATCTAAAAATACAGGTTGTTCAGGGATGAGGTAACAAAAAGGAAAAACTTTTTTAATACGTGTTTTACAGAAAAAAGTGATTCTTTACAAAATATTCTGCTTTCCTCGAAACGTCCAAAAGCATATTTAGATTTGACTACAGGCATACATTTACTTACATATAAATTCAATATTATTGTAAATGATACATTTATTTTTCAACTAAACAATAATCAGTTTTTGAAATAATAGATTAGGTTAAGTTAGTTTAGGTTAGGTTAGGTTCAGCCTAAGAGCCTTCCCTCCGGAAGGACGACAATATTAATCTTCTCAACTCGTGGGTAAACCTATGGAAAATTCTAAAAACGCAAACATAGACACAAAAAATGAGGAGGAAAAAGAAGACGCTATTAATTATAGTGAAGAGTAGCAACATGAAATCTTTAGAAGGAGGGAATCCTTGACAATAACCCCCCTCCCCCAAAGCCAAAAGCAAGAAGCATCAGACTATCTCATGCAGTGAACTCTCCTAGACGGAACACCAGACAGAGATTAATAAAGACAAAAACGAAGAGAAAGAAAAGAAGATACAAGAGATGAAGATACCCCAGAGAAACTGCATGAACTAGAAAAGAAAAACATCAAAAACATAGTGAGGGTGAAAGGGATTGACAAAGAGACGATAAATAAGCTTTGCGTATTTATGAGGAATATGACGGTACTCGGTAACAAACTAGAGAAAATAGTTAAAGAAAACAGTAACACGAAAAGAGAAATAAAAGATATAGTGTCAAAAATGACATACTACATCGCGAAGCAGGGTATAGACGACGTTACAGATGTACTAGAAAACACCAAGGAGTTCGAGGAAGTCCTTAGATGAAACGTAAGCACGTGAGCAAGTGAGCAAGTTGAAGAGACATGCGAAGATCAACAAGCCAAACAGAAATCAAACAAAGAGATCATGAAAAATGCTTATACACAAACCGAGGACACAAATGAACTCAGTAGGGAAAAGTCGATAATAAAGAGGATAGAAGAAATAATGAAAAATGTGATACACGATACAGGAAAACTTGGCTTGGTTGATCTCCTTGAAGAGAAATGGCCGGAAGCCACATTCCAGTCAAGCAGACTTGTTAGCGGAGGGATCAAACAGGCATTAAAAGACAAAGACATAGTCCTAATAACGGAGCCAAACATTGGAGAAGGAAACCCACTAGTAAACCGCCTAAATGAACTGCAGCCAAAGATAATGAGTGCCGTAGAAAGAAAAATGGTGCGTCCTGGTGAAACTATCCACATATCCAATAACAGTACCATGTTCGACGGAAGCGAGGACGCTGAAATTAATTCTCGGAATACCTACGTCGTGGGAATCGAAAAACATAAAATGCAGCAGAACAATAAGACCAACCTGATCAAAGGTCTAACCAAAATAAGAGATATCTCCTCGAGAAATGGCAGGAAAGGCATGGTTATATTCTGTACAAATAACTAGTGCATACAACATGTGAATAAAGCGGCGGAACTAGTCTTCAGGTGAAGAAGTTACAGCCTCGAAATCCCATATCAAATGATACAATGATGGCGAATCAACAAATGAAAACGGCACAGAAATGGCTAACGCAGGGAAGAGGCAACAGAAGCAAAAGGCAAGAAAAAAATCATAGTCAAACCAAGAAGCGAAGGAAGCACATACGCCGACATACTAAAGGAAATGAAGATGAACATAGATATAGAGTAAGCGTGGAAACAGCTAGAAGGAACCAAATTACACAAAATGGCAACAACAATTGGGGTGGTGCATAACATCGAGCACACCCCAATAAATCTCCGTCGCGAAGTAGTACTAGCGCGGTCCCGCGACGAAAGGAAACGACGGCATCGTGGATAGGGGTTTTTAGTGGGTCCACCAACCCCACACTACCTTGGTACACGGGTACCAAAGCGTCTGACATAACAGATTTTTCCTGACCACGCTTAAAAAAAAGGTTAGGTTAGGTTAGGTTCATTTCCTGCGATGCGGACGTGTTTAGTGTGTGCTCTGTTTTGATTGTTGTTTAGTTGAAAAATAAAAGTGTCAGCTGTTAACAATATTGAATTTATAAGTAAGTGCATGTCTGTAGTCAAATCTAAATATGTTTCTGGAAGTTTTAAGGAAACCAGAATGTTTTATAAAGAATACCTTTTTTCTGTAAAACGCATATTAAAAAGGTTTTTCCTCTTTGTAACCCCATCCGTGGACACCCTGTATAGTATAGCGAGAAACTCCGCCATTTTAATTTCCACGAACAAAAGACTGTGAAATCTGCAGATGTCCTACCCATTGCAAATCAAACATGTATTAAGAAATTATCTTTTAAAATCTGTTTTAAAATTCCATCTCAAACCCTTTGGGCTGGCAGATCGAAAACAGTCGCAGTTGGATCATCAGGCACTCACTTTCGGTATGCGCCGATATTTCAAGTTACTTACGGGCCTTTGTCTGCAAAACTGCAGAGTTTCACGATTATCATTCAATAAATAAAAAAGTTACTCAAACTTCAATCGAGTTTCTTAAAATTTAAATAAAATCCTTTGAATGCAACAAAGATGGGAATATCCACGTCAAGAGGATAATGTGTAAGACAGAGATGGATCAGCTTTCTTGCGTTTGTTTGTTATTTTTGGTGTAAATGGTGAATTGTTATGCAAACGTCAATACTGTGACATCTAAATGGGGATTAACCTATGAAAAGAAAGCAGTTTAGTGCTAATGGGAAAAAACCCTTTAAAAGATAAGTAACTGGTTCTAACTTTAAGATAAACGTCATCTTGAAGCCCAAAAGGCCGAAAACCGAAAAACAACGACTTCTCCCGACAAGAAAAAATCCAAAAATGCGACGTCGACTAGATTTTAGCAATTTAGATTGAACATGGGGTGCGTGATATATCAAGCCACCAGTGCGATTGGCACGCACGGTGTGTGAAAAAATGGAGTGATAGTGAAGCCACGTACGGCCGCCTAAGGCGTGCAGCAATGGTACAATAGAGCTGTCAAAAATTGAAATGTTTCGAATATATGACAAATGTTTTAGTAGTAGTAGTAGAAACTTTATTCATCATAATGATAGAAGATTGATGCTCCAAAATCTACACCCGAACACTGGAATGTCAACTCTACCATTCGAAAATGTTGAATTTAAGTCAACTTACAGTCAATAGAAATTAATATAAAACGTATTCAGAAAAATGAAAACCCGCCTAATGTGCCTCGGCTTCATCCTGTAGAAAGGTTCTAGGTACACTCAAAACAAAAATGTATGAATATTAGTCAGCATTAACTGAAAGGCTGTTCATGCTTTGAACGATTTTTTCAAAAGTTTGTAAGAAAATTAGTACAGTAGCTAAAAACGGGCAATTAAGCATAATTGATTAAACTTGTTACAGTAAATATTAAATCACTTCCGCTATTACTCTTGTTCCAATAAAATAATTGACAGAAATAGAGCGAATCTCGAAACCACTAGAATTTGTATTTGTCTTTGGATCCACTGTAGTAAATAAATGTTAACAAACTAATTTTCAAGTTAAATGATAAAATATAATTAAAATTGCGACAGGTATGCTGGAAGAACAGACAATTTCAGAATTTATAGCGTAAAGAATTTATCTACATTAAGTAACGTCTTAATAATGTACACGCTCTAAAAGATTTCAACATTAATAATGAACAGAGAATTATGCAAACAAACAATTAATTTCATAATCTGGCAGGTAATAAATAATACAGGTTGTCATTATTACATTTTATTTATTTCAACAAATGTAATGAACTCTACGTAATACCTAAGTAGATAATTAAACATACTCTTGCAATTCTTTCTTTTTAAATTGTTGCAGCAATTAATATATATTTAGTACAAGAAGAAAAACTAGAATACTTTACACAGTGAAAAATAATTATTGTAGCGATAGTCTCTTTTTATTTAATTAAACAAAAAACAATCCAATGGTTAATTGATATAATGGCCTAGATATTACGTTTAAAGCTTGGGTATTGAACTCTTTCGGTGGTGTTGTCATTCGACAAAGGTGGATTAATAAACGGGGTTGTTGGTGGGATGTAACTAGTTCACCACAAAAACAACTTGATTGCCCTTTGTTAATAGGTCAAATACGTCTAAATAACTTGTAATCTACGTCCTGGATTTCTTTATAAGATCAATAAATCAACAATTATTCTACTTAACAATAATATTTATCACATAAAAACGAACACTGGAACTTAATTCCTTAAATATGGTATCCTACCCTTTCAGGCAAATAAGTTTCATACTTTATTATAACTAGAGTGCGGATTTTTATGCATAAAAAACCAATAAAAAAGTTCTTAAAAAAGCGTAAAAATTCAAGGAAAAAAGCTTAAAAACAGCACAAAAATTAAAAATAAGTTTAAAATATGCAGGAAAAAAATTAAACTTCCAGGTTTAACGTCTTATTATACAAAGTATTTATTATAAAAAAACCAAAAAATGAATTGTTATTAGAAACTTTCAACACTAAAATGCTTAATTATTATGCACTTTTCTAAATTCTCCATAAGGAAATTTCTTCTTTTATCAGTTAGGGTGTCTTTGTAAAGTAGAAAATAGTCTTTCAATGTCAACACTAGTAATCGGTGCATATTTAAATTTTGCAAGTAGCGATGGTTCCAAGTCGAAGTTATTGACTATTTCGCCTGATAAAATACTTGCAATGGTCTTTAATCTTGCTAAACCTTCGTTTTTAGCCAGCACGTTCTCCAATTTGGCAAATATTGTTTTTCCTACATCACCATGCACTTTTCATAATTTTATTTTAAACTCTTGTACAATTTGAATTGATTCTGTTAGCTCACTTCCTTGTGCTTCAAGTTTGGTGATAGTTTCACTGACGAACTCGTAATTTGCTTTGATTAATGCAAGGTTTTGTTGTAGTTCCGGATTGTTTAGAATAGTTTGGCAGTCTTTAACTGATTGGGATGCATCTTCCGAAAATTCTAACAAAATTTCTTTGAAGCTGGTGAAGATAACTGCGTAATACACAGCCGCATCCAACCATGTTCCCCATCTAGTAGTGACTGGTTGTGGTGGAAGCGGAATATTAGGCAGTTTTTCTTTAAATCGTTGTACCCTCAATGGCGCTTTTAATAAACACTTTTTGCCATTTTTAATTAACTCGTTAACTAGAGGAAATTCAGACCTCACAGTTTCTGCTACTCGGTTTAATCCGTGAGCTACGCAAGTAGTGTGTGAGATTACTATACAAAACTTTTAAATTAATACCTGCTTTTAACATATATGCAGCCGCATCCGTCACCATTAACAGAATTTTTTCAGGTGGGACTGCATTAGGAAGAAAAAAGTTTGCGAGTCCCTCGTTAATAAATCTTGTTATGGTGCTGCTGTTGGTTTTATCTAGTGCTTTCAAATATATTAAAAATGGCCTGGTTGGAGTAGCTTCATGTAATATACCGATAATGAGACCAGCCACATACCTACCGCACTCATCGGTGGTTTCATCGACAGAAAACCAGATATAATGATCTGCAATTATATTTTTAATTTCATGAAGGACTGTTTTATAAACTGTATCTAAATAGTTTTTTTGTAGAGTGCTTTCGGACGGTATCGATCTCTTACAATAAGAATTTTCGAAATGCAGAATTGTCTAATTTTCTGAAAGGAATATTTGCCGATATCAGAGTATTGCATAAATCAAAATAAAAAGTTCTTTCTTCAGATCGAGTAGAAGATCCAGAGGCAACTACTTCTGAAATAGTTTGTTGTTTCAGCTTATTTTCATTTTCCGCTCTTCGTACATTTTCCTTGTGAATAGCGGTGTTTGTATGTTGTATTACATTATACTTTTAGTCGCACTGGATCTATTAAAACGAGCATTAAAAAATATTATATTTAAAATCTGATCTACTCCTTACCGTTTTAACACATACTCTGCAAAATAGTCTACTACCGTCCAGCCTTATTTCTGGTATATTTTTAATCCACTCTTCTGCACTCGTTTTAACTTTTGGCGTTGTAACAGTCTTATTTTATTAAAAACAGAAGACAACACACAAGATTAAGTTATAATAAAATGAAACGAAACTTTTTCAATCTACCAGCAACATTACATACACGCACGATACCAACACTTTAAGTAACCCAGTAAAACTGAAGCATTTGTCAAATAAATCTTAAAACCTATAAGAACTAACTGTTTTCACAGCTTATCCTAGGGACAAAGAACTGCCGGGATAATGTGTAACGGCCCCGGCAGGCTCCGGAACGGTGAGCGTCCAGATAGTATTCAATACCTAACGGTAAATAATGATATTTTGAGAAATCCTTGAAAATATTGTCACGAAATCTAGCGTCAAAACAAAATGTTTAAGAAAATAATGTAGACAATTACTGCTAGAGAAAGAATTTATAGAAAGTATTTTGAAGAAACAGAAAATAAATATACTGTAGACAAGAAAAGTATAAGGATATTATGATTTTTTTTTTGAGACTGACAAAAAAAGCAAAAAAGCATAATGAAAATTAGTTAAATGATTCCTTTAATTGCGATTCGCACTTATTTCAATGTCTTTTTGTACTGCTATTGATATCTAAAAAAAGCATTATTCCTATAAATCCGCACTCTAATTATAACTATAAGTAAGCACCAAAAACCATATTTGCTACTTAGTCGTTTTGCGTAAGTAATTCCATCATAAACAAGACTAATTGTAAGTAATAAGAGGCCACAAAGTGAATTTCCAAATTATTTCCTAATATATCAAAATACTTGCTGCAAGGGATTTGCTTGATATTTAATTTCTTTCGTATTTAAACGCCTACCGCAGAAATCTAATAATTGCGTGGTACGTATCATTATAAAATAAAAATTCAGCCCTAGGTAAAAATGTAGGATTATACAAGGTGAGTGATGTATTCCATCAATTTTAATATAAAATACGACTAATCAATAATTCATAAGATGAAATTAGGAAGTAGCGTTTTAATTAAAATTTGTATCTATACGAATTAAGTTATGTTTCATATGATGCCATTCCCATCAACGCAAATTGTCATGTCGTCTCCATTTGCGTACACGATAACATCTTCATTATGAGTCTCGCTTCCATTTCTCATCTCGCTATGTCAGTGAGTATAATTCAATTTTATTTTGTCTGATCAAAATTTCGGATGAAGATCTGTATGAAATGAGTGTGATGTGTTACTGAAATCGTTATAATGTGCCGTAGTTTTAGTATCTCTTAATATACTACTGAAAATGGAAGGGCTCTTTATCAGGTCTGCCTAACGATATCGTGAAAATGAATGTATCCTGTTCCGCACCCTAATAATCATAACTGTCTCATAAACAGACTGTAAAATTTATCGCAAAATTTTGGGATGCCCAAACACTTTCTTTATCGCGATATAAGAATTTTTATTGTTCAAAAAAGCCGACTCATAATCTTAAACGTTTCAAACTTTCCCGGCAATTTGTTTTACATATTGTAATATTATGCTGAAATTTGATTAGTCCGTATGATTTATCTTAAGAGCACCGTTATATATATTTTTTGTATACGCATAGCAGGATGGTACAAAAAAGTTTAATAAATTTCTTGAATATTCAAGTTTCAAAAGATATAAGAAATATTCGAATAAGTACACGTCAATCACTACTAAAGCTGACTAAATTGAAATATTGAAAAAACTATATTTTTTAAATAAGTAATTGAAGATATTGCTATCTTGAGATAAAAAACTTTTTATATTTTAATTTCGTTTATCTATCTATCAGAGATAGTACAGTCAATTGTCATTCTAATGAAGGATAAATAAATTCACAAACTTATTATTTATCTAAAAGTATTTACCACTATCTAACTAATTTTTTTTAAATACGAACCTTCATTTTTCCTTTCCTTTAAACATCATGCTATCGCTAGTAAGAGATTTTTCTAAAATGGAATTGAATTTCCAAGATTGGATTCAGTAAATCAAACTTATTTAATACCTTGGTTTCTACCTGTAAGGGTTACTTAGAATTTGAACTCAACCAACATTTCGTACATCTGTTACCATAAAATACAAACAAGCAAACGTAAAGGTCATAACATATATAACAAAAGTACTTACTTGAACTACAACATCTTGCAGGATTGAGCCACAAGAGCTAATTGGAGTTTAGCAAGCTACGCTTGTTTTCTTACAGTAACCCTAATTTTGTGGTAGTAAGAGGAAACGTACATTTGAAAACTTTATGGGCATATATTATGCATACGAAACCTCTGTGCTAACGTGTTCTAATAATAGACTGCAAGCATGATTATGTACTTCTATATTGTCATAGTTTGTCGAGTCTTATATAACAGAGCGCTATAAACCAAAACTTCATTTTCAGTAAACTCATAAGAGACCAAAAAGAGCCAAAACCGTTCATTGAAGTTTTCCAAGACGTTGAGAATCAAACAGCCAACAGAAGACGACCTGCAAAGTATCTAGTTACGTTGTCTTTGGCAGGTCACAAGCAATTCTCTGATCATAACTAAATCACAATGTACTAAAAAGTAAATTTAGAAATTCTAGAATACAGAAATGATACAGAATTTCCAAGATATTATAGTCAAGATTTAGTCGCTGAAAAGAAATCTACTACATGTAACTTACTTTTCTTAACGAGATCCATTTGCGTTTGCCAGATTAGAATTCATTAATGAACTGACGAATACAGTTTACTTGATTATATAATATATATATTATATATATTATATAATTATATATAAACTCAGTCGCTAAGATTTCCAAAAGCAAAGCGTGTTTTAACTCGTTACGACATAGGCCTTTACAATGCCAATCCCTGCTCGGGCGCCAGATGCTAACGCATTTTCGTCCCGCAACAGCTCTTCGCATCAATAACCAGTAACCATTGGAAAATCTTCTGCCGAGCCTACATCTACAAAGCAACCTAAAAAGGCAGAAGACAAGAAGTTCCACAACCATCAACAAATGCGAAGAGGTGCATACCGATCATCTTCAAACACTAACAAGATGAAGGACATGGCCGCTTGTGGGATCAACACCATGCAGCAATCTCGTGCGCTGCAAAGTGCCCTCTCGTAGCTGTGTCAAGTCATCCCAGTGAGGCCGAGGATTTACTCCCATCTGCCTTGCCACAGAAGAAGATCCAATAATCATAGACCCCCAACAATCGACGACCGCTGCATTAAAGAAGAAACAAGAGCTACGAATATTCTCGACCTCGAGCGAGGAAAAAATCCTCTTTAGGATTCAACAAAGACTGCTCGAAGAAAGAAGAAGAAGCGAGTAATCGCAGCAACAGTTGAAGGACGCTTCAACAAAGAAAGGCAGCTCATCAGCAGCTGCGCCTGCTCTACTTAGCACTCGCCACACGATGCGGATGCACACACAAGGCAGCTTACAGAAGCTGTACTAGAAGCAACGTCCGCTGAAGGACAACGCAGTTACAGGTCCACTGAAGGACAAGGAAGTATTATCAATTAATCGGTTTACTCAATTTACTTATGTATTAGCTGCTCTAATGTCTTAATCGAGCATTAATGGTCAGTGAGACTGCTGCCCAAGCTAAACATAAAAACAATCAGGTTAGCCCTAAAAAGCCAACCTCAATACAACAACTTGCCGCTTAAGGCTGCAAGTCTGTTCACCAGAAAATTTCCGTTCAAAATTCAAACTATTTCAAATTTATTTGTATCGAGAGAACAATGGAAAATAAAACTGACATAACCGATTTGCTCGGAGATAACAAAAGGTACGCAAATGTACCACTCAGAAATTCGTCCAGACATTGTTGTTTATACTACAGTATAAACCAATTAGAAGCTGGCCAACACTACATTGACTCCTTAAAAATACGAACAGCCGTTTTCATAGGGATTCAAGGCCGCCGACCTTACAAGATTCCAACACCCGAACCTCCGCACATAATAACTTCCGTATTCAAAAAGAGCTGCCTACAAGGTTTAATCCTTGAATTAACACTATAGAATCTATGCATGGACCCCTTTCTAGAAGGAAATCTCCGAGACATCAACATCAAAATAGCTTATGTGGATGATGTAGCGGTCATCTTCAACGCCCAAATTAGAAAGGGAGAACTGAATGCGCCACCACAGAACTAGAAGCATGAAACTTATTATTTTCACAAACAAAACTAGGTATGCATACCTGCATATACTCAGACGCAAAGTCCAGTCCGATGGAAAAATCCTCTACGTTCAGTAGAAACTGTTTACTAGAGGGACGTTATATACATCTTCAGATACGATATTGAAGTATGAGGTCACATACTCCCAAGAGCCCGCAACAAACGCTGTCTTAGAAGCCTTTACAGAACGACCTGCCGCACCATCACCGGGACAACCCCCAATGGCCGCTAGGTGTCTGTCTGTACAAATACTTACCCTCATCAAAATCAAAAACGAAGGCCAGTTCATTCACGAAGAAAACCTAACGACAAGAGCCGCTCTCCCCGACCAAAGAGAGTGACGACAGCATATCCGCAATCTCGCCATCCCACTTTGGCAACAGGAATGGGAGACACCGATAAAGGCAAAGCTATCAAACAGTTTCTCTTCGACTTCATTTTACAAAGAACAACAAACGGTAATTCGTGCCAGGTCAATTCCCATCTACATCGGATTGACAAACTACTATTTCCAGTCTCCATAATCTGTCTAAATCAGGCTCCAGGTGACCCACCACACCGGTTGTACCAGTGTTCACAACACAACCAACATCGGCAACCACTCCAGGTATTTATAACGAATTGGTCACCGACCTTCCTAGAAACTAGAAGAACTAGCCGCAACCAAGCAAACAATTGCAGATACCTTGGTCCAGACACATCAACTCTAACTTGAAAACTAAACAGAGCAGAGCAGAATGGATCGGAGTGAATAAGCCGTCAACTCTGATCCTTGCCTGCATTCTTTTGTGAAACATTGGAGTTCTGGAAATGTAAATTCGTTTTTAATTCTTTATGGTATCAGTCTGGACAACATACAGGTTGTATCTGAAATTATGTAAATCAATTAAAATAGATGACAAAGAATACTCAACTTCGTCTTGGATGGTGTTAGGTAGATTGAGTGGCTTAACACTGGAGATGCCGGATCAAGGAAGAGGGTTGAAAAGTCATGCCAGCACTCTGCCTTCCGTGAAAAAAGGTAGATGCTACTAGGTCTGCTAAACTAGCCTCGGAAAAGAACAGGCGAAAAAATAGATACAAATAAGGAAATCAAAAAAACATCAAACGAATGGCTACGTGGAATGTGACCTCATGGAAGAGAAAAGACTGCGAGATATTAACAGAGTTAGAAAACCACAAAATAGACATAATGTTGCCTCTCAGAAACCAAACAAAAAAAAAAAGAAGAAAAAAGAAATACAATTTGCACAAACTATATACTATTTTACAGTGGCAAAGAAAAGCATGAACGCGCACATTTACATTAAAGATAGGAAAAGAAAAACTAAATGTCCTCTCCCTTTAGGCACCAGACATCGACAAACCAAGGGAGGAGAGAAAAAATTTCAATGAAAGTGTGGAAGAAACACTAAGTAAGATACCATCGAATGAAAAGATATTTTTAATGGGAAACTACAACGCAAGGATTGGCAACCCAGTAATTCCAGGATTATGCAGAAATTTAACGAAGACATACTAAATGGAAATGGGAAACTGCTTCTAACCACGTGCGCACAAACTAAGCTACGCATCTATAACACCTACTTTAATCATAGGCCACAGTATAAGTACCAAAATACTGGATGTAAGAGTATTAACGAGTACGAATGAAATAACAGACCACGCGCTACTATTATGTAAATATCGCCAAAAGATTACTTTACGGAAAAAGCAACCAGCCGAGTTCACACTAAAATACAAAATCGAATCATTCATCAATGAAAGCACTGTCAAGCTCTATAAAGAACGTTTAACAATAAACATATCTATAACCCCCATCGAAGAATTAGACAAGGTAGATCAAGCCTGGGAAAAGATCAAATCCAATTTACTCTGAAGCGCAGCTGAAGCATTAGGGATGAGAAAAGTTAACATAAACAGCAAAAAGAGTAAAAGGTACAAACTATGATTTAAAGAAGAAGTAAAGGAACTTGCCAACAAGACGTTAAGTAAACAAATTCTAAGACGCCTGTGGACTACGATAAATATAAAAAAGTTCGAAATCGAGTGAACCTAGCCATAAAAGAAATCAAAGAACACTACTGGGAAAAATTTCTCAACCGAAATGCAACACGATCTTTGTGGAGGTCAAAAAAGTATGGAAAATACTCCGAAAAAGAAAAAACCAGTAAATGAGGAAATACAAGTAACCACCATTAGCAAAGAACAATGGATAACGCATTTTAGATAATTATACATGGAGAAAGACACACAACGAAGTGAGCTAACGACAAAAAATGGAACGACAACATACACAGCTGAAAATACGCAGCTATCAAGAGTCTCAAAGGTCCTGACGATATCAACAATGAAACGCTTAAGAATGGTGGCATGGCAGTTGTCCGAGAACTAACAAAATTGTTTAACAAAATTAACAAGGGAAAGAAAATACCAGAAGAATGGAGATCTAGTATAACAATACCGCTATTCAAAAAAGGAGACAAGGACCAAAGAATTACTGCGGCATAACACTACTGAGTGCGGTATCAAAAACGTTTACAAAGGTAATAACTAAGATAATCCAACATTAGTGCAAAGAACAACAAGGCTTTCACCCCAACAGATCTACGGTGGATGTCATTTTCATACCACGGTAACTCACAGAGAAAAATATCGAATTCAATAAACCAGTATTAATCTGCATGGCAGATCTGCAGCAAGCCTTTGATAGAATACAGTTAAAAGAGATTATCCAAATACTACACGAACCCAACCTGAGCAAACCACTCATCAACATAATCAAAGACATCAATACGAATGGCAAAACTTGAATGAAAGTAAAACAAAAATTAAGAGAGGAAGTAAAGATTAATACTGTCATTCGACAGGGGGAACAGTTTCAGCCCGACACTTTTTAATTTTGTAATTAATCATATAATCAAAAAAAGTGAAAGAAATAGGGGTGGGATACCGAATGAGCGACAAAACGCGGATGACGCCGCACTAATCCCCGAAGACGAGGACGACCTGCAGCGTTTGCTATACTGCTTTAAACAGGTTGCGGAAAAATACGATATGCTGATACCGACAGAGAAAACCAAAGCATTAGTAATGTCTAAAGATCCAATACGTTGCAAGCCGATAGTCGGAAGTCAAACAATAGAACAAGTGATGCAATTTAACTACCTAGGTTCGTATCTAACCAGCAACAAAAACGGATCAAGGGATCTAATACATCCGGGAATCTGCGTAACCGAATATGGAGAAACAAGCACATGTCGACGAGTAATAAAATACGAGTATATAAAACATGTGTGAGACCAGTTCTAACTTATGGTACAGAAGCGCGATTAGAAACACCGAAAACCAAGCAGTTCTTACGAGCTACGGAAATGAAAACACTACGTGCGATAAAAGGGATGACACTGAAAGACCAGCTCAGAAGCAATGACATAAGAGAAGAACTACAGACAGAAGACGTAGTACGATGAATCGAAAACAGAAGAAGGAATTAGAGGGACCACGTAGACCGGATGGACCTAAGCAAAATAGCAAAATTGGTCAAAGATAACAAACTCCAATCCAGAAGACCCACTAGTCGCCCATCCAGGAGGTGGAAGGACAGCTGGACCTAGGAATCGCAAGACAGGCAGTAGCAGAAATAAAACAGGACGAAGTTCTAACATAAGAAGAAGAAGACAATGAATACTCAATTTTTTCTTAATGAACTTGGAACCTGCAAGTCCTGCAGTCAATCCCATTGAAAATAATAAAAGAATATGTCAGAGAGTTCCTACATTTTTACTTACGTCTCGTACCAATATTTACTAGATTTAGTTGATTAATTTTTACTTGCACGAGTATCACTTCATTATTACTCAAGGTCATTGATGGTTTACCTTTAAAGCTTTAGATGACATACCTGAGGGATAGGACCTTGGGTACTTATAGAATAGGCAAAAAAAGTTTTGGCTGCTAAAACAAATCCGATCTAATTATGAGATGTAGTACGCAGTACTGCCACATAAAACCAAAAATAGACTAATCTGCAGACATACAAAACATAGTATTATTCTATAAACAAGATTGTCAAGAGAAAAAGCCCTAAAAGGGCTTTAGTGGTCACTTAAAAAAAATAGTTTTTGAAGGTTCCGAAAAACTCTCATTTAGCTTGCTTTTTCATTTTTACATTTACAGACTGTTTGCTATTATAATTGACTTAAGTTCTACTTAATATAACTACTAGTCTATAACTACTGACTAAGAAGGTACCAAGTCTATAATTATTTTCTCACTTAGTGTTCTTATTTAAGTGTCTGGCATCTCTGTGTTGAACACTGAGTAGTACTACACTTCAGCTTTTATTGTTCATTGTCGCATGCGAGACACACGGTCACGTGTCATGACTAGCTTCTGAAGATGAATGATCACAAAGTAAGTAAGTTTTTTCGCAAGTTCTGCCTTCAGCTTGTTAAGTAATGATGCATAGTATGCTCCTGTAATGGTTTTTCCTTTTTGAAGATAATCGATTAAAATAACTCCATGACTATCCCAAAAAACAGTCGCCATCACTTTCCCAGCCGAAAAAACAGTTTTTGCTTTTTTTGGAGCCGGTTCCCCCTTTGCAGTCCACTGTTTGGACTGTATTTTTGTTTCGGGCGTATAATGGTGTATCCAAGTTTCATCTACAGTAATTAATCGGCGCCAAAACTCGGATTTATTTCGCCTAAACTGCGCCAAAAGAGCGTTGGAAATATTCATTCGAACACGTTTTTGGTCTAACGTGAGCAAACGCGGCACCCAACGCGCGGACAGCTTTCTCATGCCTAAATGTTGATTTAATATGTGACAAACGCGTTCTTTTGACATGTTCATAACCTCTGCTATCTCTCTCACTTTAATTCGGCGGTCGTCTAGCACCATTTGGTGAACTTTGGCGATGTTTTCGTCGGTAGTTGCAGTTTTTGGGCGTCCCGAACGTTCATCGTCTCCCAAGCTCTTACGGCCACGTTTAAATTCAGCAACCCAAAATTTCACTGTGGTAAATGATGGTGCAGAGTCCCCATACACAGAATCCAACTCATCTTTTATTTGCGAAGGCGTATTGCCTTTCAAAAACAAATATTTAATGACAGCTCGATACTCGATTTTGTCCATTTTCACAAAAAAACTCACATCAACTCACTCAAACGACTGTTACATAAAAACTGCGCGTCCAAAATGGCTGAAACTTTGGTGAGTAACTGTCAACAGATGAACAACGAAATTCAGTAGCTTTTATTTACGAGTGCTGCCATCTTCACGTTGAGGTCGGAAACTTTTCAGACCACCCTCGTATGTACGAGTACATCTGATATTATGGAAAATGAAATAGATAAAACCGCCATAGTGTTAATTTGTATTTCTGGATCGTTTCATTCTTTACGTCTTTTCTAAAACGTTAAGACTCTTAGATTATTATTTGTTGAACAGCATTAAGATTCAATGAGAATGCCTGATTGCACTAAAGGAAGTAGAATCATTCTAACGATGTCTTATCTCAAACTCGTACTAGTAGCTGTTTATTTAAATGATTAAAGTATTCACTTAAACTTGCAACTGTTTCTGTAAGACGTCCTTAATTGCACGTAAACCAACACGAATGTTACTAGTTAACGACCTGCCACAAACTTAACAGCTAAATTCATTCTATTTGTGTTCCCTTTCCAAGCAAATGTATAAACTCTGACTCTCCATCTAGCTACTGACCAAGCACACGATACTATTACTGATATCGGATCTTTAACTTAAATCACTTTAATAAATAAAACAGTTAATGCATTGCTAATATTGGGATAAAATAGAATTCCTGCTATACTTAGATAATAGATAATAATAAGAAGGAAAGAATAAAGATCTGATTAAAATAATGGAAGTCAATAAGCGAGTATCCAGCTGAAAGCTTAAAATGTAGATATTCCTACAGCTTCAAGCTCGTTAAATCAACAGAAGATAACACTTAAAAAGTTTATGCTCCTTAAGTTAATATTTACTTAGCGAAATTAAAAGAAAAAGGGAAGGTAAAATAAAACGAGCGGGTTCTTCAAGAAATGTTTAGAGTTGACAATTCCTTATTACTTGAGCCAATTTACTTGAACGAAAATGTACAGTGTGGCCGCAAGCAATTACAGTTCATTCGAGTAATTTTAATTAAGCTCCTTTGAACGATGTAATCCAGCAAAACTAATCCTATTTACTAGAAGCAATCAGGTGTAAGCATTTACTGAAAAGAACCACTAGTCTGAAGCAAATTAGAATCAGAGAGAAGCAGATATGCGCGATGCGGCAGCTTTTTGTTTAAATAAATGCTGCCTCTGAATAACTGCCAATAAGGAAATTGAAAACCGCCTCGTGGCTTGATAAAACGCTTTACCCACCGACGCACAATTATTACGGTATTTCAGGGGAAAAAATGCTGAAAAATATATACACAAAAAAAGGGCTAAAAATCTGATTTGTCTTCTGGTAGATTCACAATTAGGAAATTTGTTTTCTTTTACGTTTTTCCTTTTGAAGTTATTCGAACATAAACAGGCCAAACAAATGTTGGGTAAAATCGCAAAAGATTAATCTTCAATTAAGCTGAAAACTTAATTTACTTAAAAGCATTACTGGCTAAGATATCTAAAAGGATTCTTTATCAGAGTGCTACCTACACATCTTTTTTCTTTATGTTACACTTTAGACGATGTAGTATATTAAAATTTAGTATAATACATAATAAATTGTAGTAGAATAAATATTAAATGTCAAGAATGTTCTTGGAAAATCTACTTTGAAAATAGAAGTGACAGTAATAAGAAATTCCACGAAAAATATCGTCTACTGTTTAACATCAAGTTTAGAGCAAACCACCCAATTTAATGAAAAGGTGTCTGGAAGAAACTTACTTGCTATAAATTAGTGTTCGGATATTATATCAAATTTTAGGTGATCTTGGTTTAAACTCGGATAAACGTCAAAACTCTGGGTTGGTCTGATTCTTTGTATCAAACAGATTGACCCGAGATGTGAACATTTTTTCTACTAACAACCTCGATTTAATAGAAAATCCTAATTTGAATTTATTTGTCGTCTTCCAATTCTGCAATTTACTTCTTAAATATGAGATCGAAGCAACGCACAAATTACTTAGAGCCGACTGCACGGACATCGCTTTAAATTTAATGGATACCCTTGTCAAAAATGCACCAAGAATTGATTTTAAGCATAATTTAAATTTAAGAGAAAGCGATGCAGTCAATTCTTACTTTCGAAGGCACTAATGGTCTACTTACAAAAAGATAGTAGTAAAATAAATAATTGCTAGAGACAAAAGAGAAGATACGTATACCGTGAAGGTTAGAAATAAAACAAGAGTTTATGAAAAACAAGAAGAATGGAAAGAGGAAAAGAAACAATTGTATAATAGAACTGAATTACTGGAAAATAAAATTGAAGACCAAGAGAAATAGAAGAAAAGAAATAATATTGTCATAAAAGAAGCTAAACTACAAGGAAATAAATTGACTAAAGAAGTTGTAAAACTAATTCAAGAGAAGATTGGTGTAAATGCAACAATCAGAGAATCATATAAAATTGGTAAGACAGACGAAAAACAAGCAATAGTGGCCAAGATTGTAAAACTACGAAAAAAAAGGTAGAAATCATGAAAAATAAGAGTAAACTAAGAAATACAAAAATTTACGTAGAAAATGATTTACCTAGAAATGAAAGAAATATACAGAGTAAAATAATGAAAGTAACAAAAGAAGAGAGGAGGACTAAAGACAGCAGAGTCAAAGTGGGTTACCAAAAACTCAACTTAAATAACGATACATATTTATGGGATAAAAAAGAAAAAAAGATGCAACGTCAAAAAGCTACATAATGTAACAAAAGACGAGAATACTACAATGATAAACAAGGCAATGAAATGTACTATGAAAAAAAGAAAAAAACAAAAACAAAACAAAGAATAACATCAGGATTGCAACATGCAATCTATACACACTATTGAAACCTGGAAAACTGAGTGAACTAAGTAAATTAGTCCTAGTAGCTTATGGCATAGATGTAACAGCAATTCAGGAAGTAAGATGGAAAGAAAAAGGACAAAATGAGAAAGAAAAGTATAGATTTTTATATTCAGGAGAAGAGAAACAGGGCAGAAATGGGGTGGGATTTATAATACCTGAAAAACTAAAGAATCGCATACTACAATTTAAACCGCAGTAAATGGAAGGCTAGCACAAATCAGAATAAAAGGAAAACCAACCAATATAACAATTGTGAATTGCTATGCACCAACCGGGGATGCAGATGGAAAGTAAATCAGGATTTCTATGAGCAACTAAACGAGATAATTGAAGGTACTGTTAAGCATGATCTACTGCTGATAGTTGGAAATTTTAATGCAAAAATTGGTAAAGAGGGATCATAACTGAAGTAGCAGAAAAATGCACATTACATGAGAAGACCTATGAAAACGGTAGACACTTATGTAATTTAGCTGCTCACAGAAACTTAGTCATAAGCAGTACGAAATATATGCACAGAGATAAACAACAACGAAACATGGAAGATACCAGGGACACGACGAGGTAACCAAATCGATCATGTTCTAACAACTAAAAGTAGAGCAGCATCAATAACTGACGTAAGATCATTTAGAAGAGCAAATGCCGACACTGATCATTATTTTTATCACAAAAATAAAACAAAAAGTGATAATAAAAAACAAAATAAGAAAATGGAACTATGAAGCACTATCTAATAACAAACAGGTAAAAATATATAAAGAAAAGATTAATCAACAAATAGAACAAATAAATCAAAGCTGGCAGCAAACACAACAAATAATAAAGAAAGCAGCAGATGAAGTTTTTGGATTGCAACAGAAAGAATAGAAGAAGGATTGGTATGACTCAGAGTGCGAAAAAATAAATAAACAAAAAAAGATGGCGAGACTAATATGGCTACAAACAAATAATACAGAAGATCAGCAAATTCATAAAACAAAAGTCAAAGAGAGTAACAAATTATTTAGAAAGAAAAAAGAGGAATGGATCAATACACTTATGGAGGAAATTGAGTCACACAACAAAAATATAAATACTAAGAAATTTTATAATAAGATAAGAAAACAACATAGGAGACGCGTAATAAAAACCAAAAGAATAAAAAATAATAACGGAACAATTGAACATGACTCAGATAAAATAAGAAGCCTATGGAAAGATCACTTTTATCAACTGTTAAATAACAGAGAAGCAGAAAAAGAAGAAAAGATACCGATAACCGACGATGATGAACAAGATAAAGAAGACATAACAGAAGCTGGAATTAATAAAATTAAAAATATAATAAGTAAATTAAAAAATGGGAAAACATCAGGTAGAATTAATAAAATAGGAGGGAATAGATTAGCAGAAATAATCCACGATTTAATAAGAGAGAAATGGAAAAATGAAAAAATGCCATACGAGTGGAGGTCAGGTATTATCGCCACAATTCCAAAAAAAAGGCGACCTCAAAGAAAGAAAAAACTATAGAGGAATAACTCCATTAAATGTAGCATATAAAACTCTCAGCAGCAATGCAAAGGCGACTACAGCAATATGAAGAAAAAACCATCGGTAAATATCAATGTGGAATTAGAGAAAGTAAGTTAACCATAGATGCAATTCATGGTCTTAATCAAATAATTGAAAAAAGTCATGAATATAATTTAGAAATGCACATGTTATTTGTAGATTTTCAACAAGCTTTTGATAGAGTGAACAGAAAAACATTATTACAGGGACTACAAAAAAGGAAAATACCATCTAAACTAATAAGATTAATAGAATGACACTGGGAAATTTGAAAGCAATAGTAAGAACATCAGCAGGTGACACAGAAGAATTTAAGAAAAACAACGGAGTAAGGCAAGGCGATGCTTTGTCAGCCAACGTATTTAATTTAGCTCTAGAGAATATTATAAGAAAAAATGGAAGCACAGGGACAATTAATATAAAAGAAGAGCAAATAATAGCTTATGCAGACGAACACAAGATTAAGAGAATTAAGTTCAGAATTTCTCAATCACGCAAAGAGCATAGGACTAGTAGTAAATGGACAGAAAACAAAATACATGAGATGTCCAAACAGAACACCCCAAGAAAATAGTGTTATTAAAGTAGATGAATAAGAATTTGAGAAAGTAAGCAGTTTCAATTATTTAGGTGTATTGATTAATAGTAACCTAAATAGAGATCAAAATATTAAAAAAAGAATCCATGAAAGTTATAAAGCTTATCATAGTAATATTCAGTTATTAAAAGACAAAAATTTAAGTAAAAAATCTAAAATTAGAATTGATTAGGTCAATGGTAACCTATGGGCACAGATGTTAGTAGTATGACAAGAAATAATGAAGAACAGTTAAGGCTATTCGAGAGAAAGATTATGACGAGAATATTAGGAACAAAAAAAAAGATCGGAAAAGAATTCAGAAGGAAGTGCAATCAAGAAATTCTTGAAGAAATTAACAGAGAAGACAGTAAGATTCATAAAGAGCCTAAGAGTAAGATGGTTAGGATATGTAATGAAAGAAGAAGATGAATGTAAAACAAGACTTTGCTGAGATGGAATCCCTTGTGTAATAGAAGAAAAGGCAGACCCGAAAGTACATGGTGGGAGCAAGTAACACGTGACCTAAAAGAAATGAATGTCAGGAACTGGAAAGAAAAACTTAGAGACGGAGAAGAACTGTATGTCAAGCCAAATCACGCGAATAACTATAATGCTGAAGAAAAGATGAGAATAATAAGAACTAATCTACCTTAAAAAATGGATTAAAGAAGCCCCTGAAACGGAGAGGTTAATATCCTGTGTAGCATGGACATCGGAGAACATACAAATATTTTTAATTTTGTATTTTGGAGAGAGTTTGAGTACAGGGTGTCCACTGCTATCAAAGTATATATATGCCGATTGTTCTCTGGTGTGAAATCACACCAGTAAATGTGATGACCTTGGCTTGGTTCCTGGCACCCATATCGATTGTGACATCTTCAGGAAATCACTGGGGACTTTTATTGAATCTCAATTTAGGGTAAATTATCTGTGAACCCATCTCATCTCCGGTATTCGAGCTGCTGCAAGAACAACATTTAAGTCTGTACGGGCAAAAGGGTTTTGCCCGTTATACATTGAGTGTAAATTATAATTCAACAATAACAGGATATAGTCCCGTAACTTAATTTCTTCATTTATAAATTTTAGTAAAAACTTTGAAGTGTCATTATAAAATAATACAGCCAGCAAAAACGCTTATATCAATGGGATCATAGATCTTATATACTATTTCTACATGTACGCATTTAGTAACTTTTAAATGTTGTTGTTACTGTTTACTGTTATTCTTTGTTAATACTTTTAAGCTTTGCAGAAACTCCAGAAACTTTGAACGTTTATAAGAATCGGTAAATGTTAATAGTAGAATTGCTTCTCGATTTTCTGATGATTTAAAGATCAAGAGATTATTGAGAAATCAAATATTTGGATTATTGTAAAAAATATCAAGCTATTTTCAATTAGCTATAATGTTCAGTAGCAGATAGCAGATAAATCGAGGAAGATAACCAAAACAACAAATCCAAAAAACCAGCAAAAGCTATGGCGGGGAAGATGAAAGATGATGACACTAGCGCCTTGCATGGACTTGAAACGGATATGTATAATGATATGAAAAGTAAAAAACAAAATAAAAACAAAACAAAAAACCAAAAAAAAATCAAAAACCAAGAAGCAAAATTAAAATTAGAAAGAAAAATAAAACAATCAAAATCAGCACATGGAATGTACCTACGATGTTGGAGGTCGAAAAGTGTAAAATGGCAAGCGAAGGAGAAAGAAAAAAAGAAAATTTTACAATGATATACTCAAGAGAAGAGAAAAGTGGACAAAAATTGTGGAAAAACAAGAGAAATAATAATGGAAACTAGACTAATAAATAGCAGAATGATGCATATAAGTATGCAAGCCAAGCCATACAACTTATCCATACTAAATATACGATTATATGCTCCCAATGAAAACGAAGAAATAGAAGTCAAAGAAGAATTCTACGAGAAAATAGACAAAAAAATGAGAAGAATTCCAAAAAAAGATGCGATTAGTTGGTGATTTCAGCGCACAATTAGGAAAAAGAGAGACACATAGAACCAGTGGCAGGAAAACACACAATTCATAATGAAACAAACGAAAATGGTCAAAAGTTATGCGAACTAGCAATAAGAAACAATTTGACAGTAAGTAGTACAAAATTTATGCATCCAAAAGAGCATAAAGTAACATGGATCACACCCGACCAAAAAAACCAAAAACAAATAGATACTAATAACAAAGAGAAGACGATCATCGACAATGGATGTCAGAACTTATCGAGGAGCGTACGCAGATACAGATCATTTTATGGTAGTGGCCAAAATAAAGCTTAAGCTAAAAAGAAATGTAAAACTCAACAAAGATAAGGTAAAAGAGGAATATAAGAGAGAGACAGATAAACAAATACACGAAGAAAAAGACTTAGATGCAATATGGGGTAAATTAAAGGAAGTAGTAAACAAAGCAGCAGAAAAGTTGTTGTATAAAGAAGAAACGAAAAATAAAAAAGAATGGTACAATGACAGATGCAAAAGTGAATTTAAAAAAATGGAAGCAAGATTAATATAGATAAGAACAAAGAAACAAGAGCACAAAGAAAAATATGAGAGGATAAAAAGAGACTGCAAGAAAACTGTAAGAATGTGTAGAAGAAAATGGATAGCAAAAGAAGTAGAACAAATCGAGGTTAAAAACAGAAAAAATAATGCCAGAAAGTTTTATCAAAAAATCAAAAAACAAAAGAGAACGTACAAACCTAAAATGACAAGAATAAAGAATAAGGAAGGAAAAGTAGTGGAAAGTGAACAACAAATCAAGGAGCTATGATTGAATCATTTCAAAAACTACTAAACGAAGAACAATTAATTGAGAAGATAATCATACAAGAAGAAAGGAAAGAGAAATTAATGAACCAACGCTAGAAGAAGGAAATGAGATCATAGATAAAAGCCGAAACGCAAAAACACCTGGTAAAGACGGAATAAATACGGAATTGTTGAAATATGGAGGAAAAAAAAAGTATATGCACTGATACTGAAAGTATGGAATGATAAACATATGTATAAATTACAGAGGAATAGCTTTACTAACAACGGCATACAAAATCTTAACGACACTAATACAAAACAAGGCTTCAAGTAATAACTGAAGAAAAAATAGATCAATATCAATTTGGATTCACTAAAAGGAAGTCTACAATAGACGCGATACATATTGTTAAACAAATAATAGAGAAAGCGTATCAATATAATATAGATATAGAGTTACTCTTCATTGATTTCAAAGAAGCCTTTGATTCTATAAACAGAAACAAAATTGAGTTTGCAACGAAAGAAATGGAAATTCCAGCAAAGATATCGATACTTATAGCAATGACACTGAGATAGTCAAAAGCCAGTGTAATAACAAGTGAAGGTGAAACAAAAGAATTTATAATAAATAAAGGAATAAGGCCAGGTAATGCAATGTGAGCCCAATATTTAACATAGCATTAGAGTATATTACAAGAAAAGTCAATAAGGGAACAGTAAGAACAAGAGGAGGGCAGATACTGGCATATGCTGATGACATAGTAGTAGTAGCTAAAAGAAGAAAAATAATGAAGGATTTGCTAAAAGAGATTGTGGACGAAGGCAAAACAATTTAAAATTAAATACAGAAAAAACAAAACTAATGAGAATCAGTAAAGAATTAAGCAACAATAGAATAAGAATAGGAGACTACACATTTGAGGAGGTTGATACATTTAAGTATTTGGGAGTTACAATTACGAATGACAGAAGCAGAGAAAATAAAATACAAAAGAAGACAACAGCAGTCAACAGAGCACTGCAAATGAACCAAAGTCTATTAAGAAGTAAGAACATCTCAAAGACCACCAAATTTAAAATTTACAAAACAACAATAAGACCAACAATTTTGTAAGCAGCGGAAATAATAACAACGACAAAAAAACATGAGCAAACCCCAGGATAGCTGAAAGAAAAATATTAAGAGCAATATTAGGACCAATACGAGTAGCAAAAGGTGAATATAGAATACGGACAAATAAAGAAATTGATCAAAAATGGGGAAAAGATACAATAAAAGAAAATAAAACAACAACGAGCAAAATGGCTGGGACATATAAAAAGAGCAGGGGAAGATAAAATAATATATATAATAACGAACTGGACATCAGAAGAAAGGAAGAGAAAACGAAGACCTAAGTTAAACTGGTTAAAAGAAGTAATGGAAGATTTGAGGAAGGCAGGCATCGGCAATATAGAAGCGACGAAACTCCCAAGGGGCTGTACAAGCCATTATTATTATTATTATAACGTTCAAACTTAAACCATCCGATAATTAAGATCCATCTTGAAATAAATCTACAACTGGCGCCTTTAACTTAAATCCTAAATTTTGATGCACGGTTGAGTCGTGGATAGATTGTATCATATTACGTCCAATTACTATATTCTTGATCTTAACAAATGAAATCATAAAATGCCTGTACGTATTTCCCGCTACAGTCAAGTTCAGTCAAGTCTTTTTTCCTCACTAATCTTTCCATGCTCGTAGACTCGTAGACAGTAGATTCGACAAGTAAACGATAGGGCAGATGAAACAATGAATATAAAATTATAAGAGATATAGAAAATGTAGACAATTAGATTTACATAGAAAAACATATGCAATATGGAAATGTACCAAAATAAAAAAATTATATTAAGATTGTCTGATGTGAAAAGTAAGCTCTAAGAGAGGATACTTACAAAGTTGAATGTAAATAGAAAAATCATGTACTTACCTGATTGGCTAGATCCTTGTTTCAGAAAATTTTCCTTACAGAAATAGTCATTCCTAGTTAGCTGCTTCGTTCTAAAGCTTAGTTTGACATGGACCTTGCCCATTATAATAATTTCAACATTTTATTTTAGCTGCAATTTCTAATTTCAGAATCTTTCGTACACACGATGTTTTCAAAGCACCTTAATTACATATTTTCCACTTTGACAAGCTATTAAAATTCTGAAATATAAATTTACATTTAAGATAATACCACAAGAAATAGGTCGGTCTATAAAAAAATTCAGAGAAAAAATTGTCTGCATAAAATTTCAATTTCATCGATGATGACACATCATAAATCGGACGATCCCGGAACGCCCTATGAAATTAAAATTGGAAAATGGAAAGTTCAAAGTGAAATTACTAACTGAAAGGTTTGAACGAACCTTATGCAGAATTTTAAATCAACAAGTAATCATCTCTGACAAACTCATAACTGACATTCAAATTTTAATTTTTCTAATAAATATGAAACAGAGCGCGTTAATAATAATTGACGTTGTTAATGTTTCATTTGGTTGATAAAAACTGACAAGGAAAAAACAAATTTCATTATTGAAAAATATCAAAGTTTATTTCCAGAATCTTGTTATAAGAGGTGGTGTTAATTAAGAAAAAAATTCCAAGAGGTGCCTATAAACATCTTATTAAGAGCAGCTAACTTGATAAGAAATTGATAAATGAAAGCTTTCAGGCGTCTTTTGCAGGCCCTACTAATATTAATATAATACATCGACACTTTCGTTTTCACTTTAGCTATCTTGTTGGCAATTTTAGTTACGAAGGAAGAAGAGTCTGTCAGTTGCCATTAAGTCAGCAATACCTTTCCACCTCTAAAATCTACATAGCAGAAACGAATTCAAGATCATTCATCATGCATAACCCAGAGTAACGAACCGCTTTTGACAGGCAGACCTCTTATGACTAATGCATACTATATGCTAATAAAATCTGCAAAAAGCTTTACGCCTCACTAGGGGTCGTAATAAACTTGTCTAAAAACTTTATCCTTCCTTCCTTTCCTTGTTGATAAATCGAGAAGAATTAAGAATAATACCTTGTATCGTTGATTGTAATGCTTGTCGCCGATTTGGCCACATGGCTGTTTAGATTTTAACAAAAGTGAAGTGCAATCAGGTGTGAAAGGTTTGTTAATTCATGTTTCATGCAAGGTTTGCTGATTATAAAAGTTTGTTCCATAAATCATGCACTTCATCTATAAATTTTTATAATTTATAATTGCCAGGAACAAAGTATGATTTACGGTGTTAATTTTGTAAAATAAAGTGCATTTTCACGTGTTTTTGAATTAAAATTATAATGGCAGTTACAAATTATAACTTACTCGTTGGGTGTTTGATTTCTGACTAGCATTCGGATACATCACGATTATATATAATTTTATTGCTTTCAGTTACTAATTTCTTAGAATGCCATGTCCTGATTGTCTCCAATGATAGTAATTGCACATGTAGTAGCACTAAATTTTTTAAAATGGACATAACCTTTTGCTCATTCACGACAAACTAAAAATTACAATCCGATTTCTTACTCCATTAGTGTGACGTTTAATAACACTGTTAACAAACTGAAACCATTTTTCTGGTTCCTAGTTACAAATAGGTGATCTTGAATCATTTTTTCATGCTGCATCCAAATCTGCTTTTGGTTTTCCCTAGCGCGTGTAGTTTCAAAGAAAAACATGATTTTGTTTCGAAATAAAACGCTAAAGTATTTAGATGCATTTTATATTACGAAATGTACAAAAAAAACCATTAAAATAATCCATTTGACAGTTTTCTTTTGTGTAATGATGCATTAGGGTCTTCTCTAATCAGTAACCAACAGTAATCACCCAGCATGTTCGAATTCCATCTTCCCTGGTACCGGTTTTCCAACACTGAAAGGTCTTGATGGAAACGCTCCCCATGCTCATCACTTACAGCTCCCAGATTGTCTGGGGAAAAATCCAAATGGCAATGTAAATAATGCATCTTGAGCGACATACTACATCCCATTTTACGGTAAGCTGTCAACATTTCTTCAACGAGGTTTTTGAAATTTTCCGCTTTGTTGTTGCTCAGGAAGCTCTTTACGACAGATTTGAAACAGTCCCACGCCACCTTCTCTTTTCCTTGTAGAATCGTATCGAAACCGCTGTCATTCATTAATTTCTCAATTTGGGAACCCACAAATATGCCCTCCTTTATCTTAGCTTCGTTGATTTTTGGAAATTTTTCTTTTCTGTACTGAAAACCTCTTCCACCACGGTCCATACCTTTACAAAATTCTTTATCAGCCCTAACTTTATATGCAAAGAGGACAAATAGATATTGTTTCTACCCATAAGGCTTTCATGTAAAATATTTTTTTCTCCCACAACTGTCTGCCTACTTGGTCAATTTTTCACAATATAATGCTGCGATTTAGCACGACTATCCCATTTGCACAAAAAGCAACTGTATTTTGTAAATCCCAGTTGCATTCCTAATAACAAAGCTATAACTTTCAAATCTTCACAGATCTTCCACTCGTATCGTTTATGGTCTACGCTCGTTAAAAGGCATTTCATAGTTTCATAAGATTCCTTTAGGTGAACTCAATATGCAATGGGAACTGAAGGCAATGCATTGCCATTGTGCAATAGAACTGCTTTCAAACTAAATTTAGATGCATCAATGAACAGTAGCCATTCTTCTGGTTTGTGTTTACGTCCAAGGGTTTCCATCAAACCGTCAACATCACTGCAGTAGGTAAGATTGTCGTTCAGAGAATAAAACTCAGAAAACTTCTTTTTGCGGTTACGGAAATGACTAATTTTGGTACTGTGTTCCAATAAATTCCAACTTTTCAATCGGGAGCCAAGCAACTCAGCATTGCTTTTGCTTAAGTTCGAACAACAAACTAAATCGTTTAGTTGTGCCTGTGTGATCAAGTGTGGCTCAGTGGGATTTGGAGGCATAAACTCTGGATTATTGCTAGAAACAATGTTGACATTTTCTTCATCTGATCCTTCAAATGTTTCTGGTGGCACAAGAACTATGGTGCCAATGGCCAACGGGTCTTGTCACCGATGTTAAATTAGGATGTACAACAAGATTTTTTATTTTTTGCAGAGAAGCCTGCTATCTTTGTTATGCAGAAGTAACAATCGGTTAGATGATTCTTTTGTTCCTTCCGTATCATAGGTACTGCGAAGGGCATACATACACGGGAACCTTTTATCCACTGTCGAAGAAACACAACAAACATGTGGTGCCCATTGCTTATCTTGATCTCCAACTTGACATCCAAAATACAGACGATAAACTCTCCCTATTAGCGCAGTAAAACATCGTTTTTGGTGTTTAGCAGTAAACTCTCCACAAACGTAACAAAAACTATCCGGATCGTTCGCACATTTACGGGACATGATTAATGTTTCTATAGTTATCACTCAAAAGACAAGAAATTTTCTTTGTTAAGCAGTGATAATGCAACTTTATAAAACTTCACTCGCTCCACAAAACAGTACTAACACTGAACAGGTTCATACATAAGTGATCTCACTTATGGAAAGTTGAAATAATATTTACAAATATTTATCAGAGTGACATACCTGTTGATGACATTATATATGCGGAATGCAATTACCTCATTTCCAAAACTTCTAATGCGTAATTACCTAATGTAATTATAATTACACTGTCCACTGGAACTTCAAATGTATATATTTCAAAAACTAAAAAAAATCTGAAAGCAGATTTGAATTCAGAATGAAATGTTACAGGATTACCTAATTTTGTTTAAGAACCAAAAACTCTGTTAATAAGTGTAATCAAAAGTTATACTGTCGTCACTTTAACATTACATCAATTAATTCTTAATCAAAACAGTATTGCCATAATGGTAAAGTCATGTATGTGATTTAATTCTAAAATTAAAACTGTAACAATTATTATTTTGTGCCGGCATATCTCAAGTTTCATAGTTCGTCTGGTAAGAATTACAGCAAGCACGTCTTCAATTTCAAGTGCTTGAAAAAAAGGAAATTAATACTCTTGAAGCTTCTTAAGGACAGGAGTAATCGTGGTAACAAAAGTGCTCGGAAGTAGTAACTAGCATATTCGAAGAAAGCACGCACTCGCACAGTGTATGCATCATTGCCAATAAAAAATTATTTCTTATAGTATGTTTCAAGAGCAGTAGATCCGGTGTTATTAGTTACATAACAAGCCCAAGCAAGTATCATCTAATAAAGAAATAGCTTCCTCATATTCATAGTTAAAAAGTCATTAAGCATATCCAACATGTTAATTAAAACGAATTAATCTCGATAGAAACATGCATTTCCTAATTTCAATTTAAAATGGTCAAACCGGCCGTACTATATTCGACAAACCAATGCCATTAGTGCCCGAGTCAAAAGCATTTAATTAACGCTAATAGTAGATGATCAAAGTGCATCGGTTTTAAATTATCAAAAAGGGCAGTCGCTATCCGGTTAAACGTTAATAAAACATACCGACGTTTTAAACGCAAAGCGGTCAGGATTATATTCGCAAAAATATGATCTAGGAAACGAGACCCTCACAAAGTGCATGTTCTAAATGAAAACATGAACGACACATTGTACTAAAATTGTCCGGTTGCTACCCAACAATAATGCAGGTACGTCCATGTTATCTACGTTCATTGTTACATTCAATATTTGCGTGTGATTAATTGGCTAAAATGCTTTGAAACCTGACGACTAAAAACACAGATTTTCTTTGTAGATAAAAGCGTAACTCACATTTCTGTTAACACGACATAACGTAATTTGGGAACTTCATAAAGAAAATTAAATGAATGTAGATTAGTAGAATGAAATGTTATGTTACGTTATAAACGTATACAAAATATAAACACACGGCCAAACATTTCCAAATTACAGGGAAAAACACGAAAGAGCAACTATAACATTGTTATTCATAAGATTTAACGAACATTTGTTTTTGAGATCCGATCAAGTTGTGAGATATTTATTTCTACAGATAAAACTAGCGGAACAGGGAAAACTCTATAACAGTCGTTTACGACAGGAAATTCGGTTTTGTTTTCCTTTCGATATAAAATGCGCTCATGCGTCGAACATAAAAACTGCAAATACGCTTAATTCAGGAAAAAGACGTTCTTTTATGCACGTAAACTGTTAAGAAAATAAAATTAGTCGAACACTTCTGTTGCAGAATGCCATGTCGCAACTACTACACTTCATAAAATTAAAAATTAAGAAACTAAGTATCACGAATTCAAAGAAGATTGTACCTTAATGTAACATGGAAATTTTGACTCTGTTTGAACAGCACACAAGATTGAACCTAATCAAGAAATTAAACGCTTTAAGAGATCTCAATTGGAATTTAATTTATATGGTGGTGGAACTTGATCCCTTGACATTTAACAATAAGTTAAATTTAATTACTAATTGAAACGAACTTGTTAATAATGTTATCCCAGGTTAATTACATAAGCAAACAATTCTCTTCACGGAACTGTGAATATTAAATATTATGTATTTTCGTTTGTAAATTAGTGTTAGCTCAGCAAATTTATAATTTCTGAATTATTCATCTTACTTTGCAAATCAATATTGCAGCAATGAGACCTACTGACATAAATGTTAAAATTAAAAAAAAGCTACTATTAAAACCTAACTTCAGAGTACAAAAAATTCGGTTCAATTCTAAATTCGTTAATTAATTTAAAATCTATTTGAGAATTTAATTGTGTTACAATCACTATCACCACAACTACATTCTTATTTTAAACAGCTTGCATATATGAAAAAACATTTTGTTTTGATATTTACACATCAGAGAGATTTTCCTGAATCAAAGAGAATCTCATTGATGGTAATTTTACTCGGAAATAACGCATCTTCTCCGAAAACTTTTTACCAAGTCAGAATTATTGATATTTCAATATCAACATTGCACTGCATATATTATAGGTGTACTAAAAAAGACAGTTGAAATTAAAACAAAAACAGTATTTGATAAATATGAAAAGATTGTAACACTGATCTCTAACATCCTTATCTACCTGCCGATATGCTAATTACAACAAACCAATTGCAAGCTGCATTAACAAATCCCTATTTTTGTTCTCATGCAACATCATAAAATATCAAACAGAGTTTAATGCATAGATAGTAGACCTGCAAACACATCCCTGCATTTGTATGCATTGTACTACAATCTAAACTGTTTGTAAATTCAATACTGTATATTGCTTTCAGGACAATAAACAAGCGTGTTTGCTATCATAGTGCATAGTTACGTATACATCTTGCTCGAAAACAATTTTTATTACACATTTTATTTGAATTTAAATTTTTATTCTCTGCACTAAATTTCCAAAATCTGTATGAAATAAAGTTTTTATCCTTCTAAAGGTTAACTACAATGCCACGTGGAATTTTTGGTCTATTAACGTAGTCTGACTTAAAATTGGCACCACGTTTTTTTTATTTCTAAGAAAAAATATTGAAGCAGCCTTGCTAGCAAATATTATGCTAAATGTCAAACAAACAACTCAATTATTGCGCGGTTTTTTTTGTATATGTAAAAGTGTTTGCAGGATGTCAAAATTATCAGAGATGGGAAAACAAAAACTCGTTTTCAAATTATATGAAGAGAAGCCTGAGATAACTGAATATAGAGCTGCAAATGTTTGAGATTTTACGCAATCGGTACAAGAATAATTTATAGACTACGGAACAACTCGGTCTCTGGTAGGGATGGGTGGATTGAGCACAGCCTACCAGTGCCGGTCCCAAGTCCAGATAAAGAAGGAGGGTTGGTGAGCAAGGTTAGCAATCTACTCGCCGTAAAAGTACATCCTGCTCATAGAAATACAGGGAAGCCTCGAAACAGGGCTGATGATACGATGACGAACATGGAAAACGAAAAAGGGTAAGCAACATACTAAGATTAGCAACATGCAATGTAAACTCATGGAACACCAAAGAACAAGAAATCATAATTGAAATGGAAAACCATGAAACTGACATCTACACTCGAAGCGAGACAAAAAGGAAAGGCAAAGGTACAATTATCAGAAGAAATTACATTAGAATCTATAGTGGCATTAGCAAATACTTAAGGGAACATGCAGGGGTAGAAATACTAATCCATAAAAAATTTACAAACAATATAACTGATGTAAACTACATAAATGAGAGAATCCTAATGGCAACCATAACTGTAGATAAACAAAAGGCAAATATAATAGCTAATTACGCACCGGATGCAGCAAAACCAAATAAAGAACGAGAAATTTTCTATAACGAACTCCAGAAGCTTCTTCGGGAAATTCGAAAAGAAGAAAAAAGTATAGGTGATACCATAATACCAGGAATAAAGCAAAACTTTAACGAAGTAACCCTTAACCAAACCAGAGAAGATCTTATACAGTTCCTCGCGCTGAACGAACTAAGAATAAATAATTCTTATTTTGACCATCCCGTTCAACACAAAGTAACATGAGCTAATAGCAAGGGGAAAATATATATATGATTTTATACTCACAAATAAGTGTCTTCACCCGAAACACATAAAGGACCTACGGGTCTTATCCTCAGCGAATATAGGCTCAGACTACTGACTGGTACTCTGTAAGATACACTTATGGATTGAGCAGAGTAAAATAAAACCTTTATATGAGGAGAAATTGAATATCGAAAGCCTAACAGATTCCACCACACAAGAACTGTATAAAAATAGACTACACCGTAAGCTGGAGGAATATACATTAGAAGGCGAGTTAACTGTAGAAGATACATGAAACATAGTAAAACCGAGTATAATGAAAGTCTCTAGGAAAAAGAAAAGTGAATAAGAACAAAATAAAAACAAAAACGAAGAAGTAAAGGAACTAGTAGCCAAGAAGAAACAAGCTTTTCTAAGGTATAATAAAATGAAAACAGTAGAACAACACGAAAGATATATCACTATAAGAAATTAAGTTAACCAAGAAATAAAGAAGATAAAACAACGCTCTTTGCAAGCATATACAAAGGAAATGGGACACGACCTCTATGGCGCCCAAAAAAAAAGATATCACGAATACTACAATCACAAAAAACAGAAACAAATGAAATAATAGGAGTCAGTAACACAGACACAAAAGAATG
>VTPC01004649.1:9181-21958 GCA_011009095.1 Ignelater luminosus
AAGAATTAATAATACACTTAATTTATAACAGGTGTTTGAAATGCCCCCATTTTCTTGGATACAGAGGTCGACTCTACGCAAAAAATTAAACTGAACTCTTTGCAACACTTCCACATTGTTCCTTACTGCTTGCACAGCATCTCGTATTCTGACCTACAGCTCATTCTCAGTAGTTATGGGCGTGAAATAAATATTGCTTTTCAGTGCGCCCACAAAATTGTGTCACAAATATTCAGGTACGGTGAGCGAGGCGGTTATTGTACAGGTGCATCAGCTCTTCTGCCAATCCATTTATTGGAAAATTGTGCATGAAGATCAGTTTGAACATTAGATGTAAAATGAAGGGATGATCCACTGTGTAAAAACCACATATTAGTTCGAAGATCCAATTGCAAGTCGTCCATTAGGTCTGGTAGGGTATTTTGTAAAAAATTCAAATCTGCCACTCCATTTAAGGGAGTAGGCATAATGTCTGGACCTATGATGCAATTTCCGATTATTCCTGCCCATAGATTAACTCGGAATTCATGTTGAAAGTGACATTGCCTGATAGC
Organism: Ignelater luminosus; assembly: GCA_011009095.1. Classification (NCBI taxonomy): domain Eukaryota; kingdom Metazoa; phylum Arthropoda; class Insecta; order Coleoptera; family Elateridae; genus Ignelater; species Ignelater luminosus. The sequence continues at coordinate 9,736 of VTPC01004649.1, forward strand.
GTGCGGATTTTCATCTGCATAAACATGTGCATTGTGTACAATTATTATGCCCTCCCTTGTAAAGCATGCTTCGTCGTGAAGAAAATTTTGTTATGAAAATTGATATCTTCAGCACTTTTTTCATGAATAATCTGACAAAATGTAAGACGTGCATCTGGATCAATCGGTAAAAGTTCTTGTACGTCTTGAATATGGTAAGGATGCAGGAGTTGTTCTTTAATAACTTGTACTTGTACTTGCGCCTGGATCTTCTAATTGCTCCAAAATGTCTTCTTCTACATTAGGGTTGCAAACAAAGCGAGGATGTCTTTGATCAGCGTTCCGTTATTCTAAACTCCCAGTTTTCCGAAGACGTCTCTCAATATTTGCGCATGTTTGATAATTAGGCACGTAACAATTTGGGAACCTTTCCTGGTACACCCTAACGCTTTGCCGTAAATTTCCTTAATAAAAACCAAGAACCAGCAATATGCCAGTTTAACAAATAATAAATACACAACAAAATACCGCAATTGCCAAGAACTTGAAATGAAAATAAGTGATAATTATCAATGATCGTTAAGCAAACTTAATTGTTTTGTACTTTTGACCAGCGCATACTCAATTGTTTCTCATCAAGGCTAAGTAGATTAAAAGTGTGTTGTAAAAAAAGCCGCGAGTATGCATTCAGATTTTATTTTGTTGTGGATAAACCGTACCACATATAAAAAATGGTCAAGATACAAAAATGTTACTAAAGTGTGTATCTTTACAGAAAAAAATATGGAAGCTCTCAGCCTCTGCATTAAAAATGACTATCGGATATAAGACGGGACATATCCTTTTTCGTACCTTTTCAGCGTATCAATGAAGCCCTAGATTATGTCAAATTATGTCTTATACCCATGAGGAACATCATACCAAAAATTATTAAAATCAGTTGGCGCGTTCTATCGTTATAAGTAAAAACATTTTTTTTCAAAGAACTTTGACGTTCAATACCGGCTTAACGAAGCAACTTTGGATATAGGTAAGTTGGGTTAAGCTATTACCAAACATTTTAGAGACACCATGTATAACAGCATTAAGAACAATTTCCTAAGCAAAACAGAAGTACCTACGAATGTAAAAGCAGAAATAGTAAAGAAAATTGTAAAACCTACCTTAACGTATGCCTGTAAATCATTGACGCTAACACAAAGACAGAAGAGCAGAGTAACAAGTACAGAAATGAGTATTTAGAGAAAAACTGAAAATAAACCCTGCTACAGTAACTATAAAACAAGGACAACTTAGATGGTTTGGACATCTTCTAAGAAGAGGGGAAGAAAAATTAGTAAGACAGATATATGAAGCGAAGGAAATTGGAAAAAAGAAAAGAGGGAAACCAAGAAAGACGTGGAAGGAAGAAGTGCCAGAAGCGGCAGAGAAAACAGGAAGAAAATGGAAAGATGTAAAAACATTAGCAACACAGAGAAAAAAGTGGAAGGAAACGTGGAAGAAAACGACGGAAAACTCAATTGCAATTTAACTTGACACCGAAAGGTAGAAGAGTTTCAGTTTAAGTAAGTAAGTAAGGCGTGTATAAGGATCCAAATCGAACCCTATAACCTATCATTGTTAAATGTATATGCCCCCCCCGCCTCGAGAAAATGCTAAAACAGAAGAGGCAGAGAAGTGTTACGAGAAAATAAAAAAATATATTGTAAGTACTCTAATAATAGTATTGGGCGATTTAAATAGATACGTAAAAAAAGCAAGTTGCTGAAAAACATGATTTATAATTTAAAAAATGATAATAAATAATAAGTAGGTAGTACAAGATTTAAGTATCCAAAAACATAAAGTAACATGTGTTTTATACCTTGTTTATTATGTTACAAGTCTTACCACAAATTACAAGCACTGTAGCCTATAATATGTTTAATTATTAAACTCCAAATAACAATTAACACAACATGTACTGCATGTATATCTTTATTATTAGTCTTCACACAAAACCTCTTTTTATCAACAGCGTAGTATGCAACCCAACAACCACAACCCTACTACAACATGAACACCAAAAGAATCAAATGTAGAGAAACCATTTGTGTTGGTCAGAAAAAGTACTGTAAGAGCAACAAAAAACCAAGTCAAAGATACCCTTGGAATCTTAAGAGATTGTCTTCGAGTTATTCTTAAATTATAAATTGAAACATTAAACTTTCAACTTTTATAATCATTTTGACTATTGAATATTTCCATTCACCATTTTCATTCTTGACGCCATTATGAAAATGAGTTTCTAATATGAACATTTTATGTTCCTCTATTAACATTTATAAATTCACAAAGTTTTGTAGACTAATATAATTATGACTAATTTAACTCTAATCACTTAAAAAATAACCTAAATAAAATTTAAATGTCACTTTGTATTATTTTAATACCTTTTGTCTTACTTTTTTATTAACATGAAACTATCAAAGACAAGAAATTCAGAATCCATGGGTATCTTTGACTTGGGTTTTTGTTGCTCTCACGGTAGAAAACTCAAAAACCGATGTTATATCTTACCAAGGGGCAGATCACTATTTTTTTAGTTGCAAAATTAAAATTGAAGATCAGAAGTATCAAGACAAAATCAATAACAAATGTAAAATAAGAATGCAGGAATGAAATAAATAGGTTAGTAATGGAAATAATAATAATGGAGAAGAAGAAGACATAAAAGAAAGATGCCATTATTTAAAAAGATAATAAATGAAGCAAAAAAAAAATAATAGGGAAGTAGAGAAAGAAAAACAAGAAAGAACGGTACATCGAAGAATATAGAAGAGAAATAAAGAAATGGATCAGAGTAAACAAAAAAGGACACAGAGAAGATAAGAACAAAGTGTAGCAAAATAATAAGAAAGAGTAAAAGATAATGGCTCGCAAAGGGAATAAAAGAAATTGAGGACAATAATAGAAATAGAAATACTAAAACTATTATCAAAAAATTAAGGAAAAAAACATAAACTAAAAATAAGAGAAATAAAAAACTAGGAAACACAAACAGTAGAAGGTGAACAACAAATAAAATAGGTGTAGATGACCCACTTTAAAGAATTACTAAGCAAAAAACTAAAAAGAACCGAAGAGACAACAACAGCAGAAGGAGAAGAAGAAATGGAAATAGAGGAACCAATCATGGAAAAAGTGAATGAAATAATAAACAAAGTCGAAATTCTGCAGCACCAAGGAAAAACGAAATAAACATGGAACTGATAAAATATGAAAGTGAAAATCTGCAAAGATAAATATATACATTAGTACCTATTAAATAGATGGAAAGAAGTAAGAATGACTAAAGAATGGAAAGTAGATGAAATAATAGCCATATAAAAAAAGAAAGTCAGTAGGAGAGATTATCCTACTGTTCACAGCATACAAATTCTTAGCCACATTAGAGGCTACGAAACACAACAGATAATAAAATAGGACAATACCAATTTGGATTCACAAAAGGGAAGTCAGTTATAGACGCCACACATAAGGTCAAACAAATCACAGAAAAAAGCACACGAATACAAAATTGACCTAGAATTACACTTCAAAAACTTTTAACCGAAATTTGACTTCACAAATAGAAGTAAGATTATTTCCACGATAAAGGAGATAGAGATACCAACGACAATAAAAGTACTCATAGCAATGACAAAGAATGAAACAAAAACCAGTGTAAAAACAAACAAAGGAAAAACTGAAGAGTTTACAACAAATAGAAGAGTAAGAGAAGGTGACGTTCAATAATCTACAATGGAGAACCAAACATTTATCATGTAGCACAAGCAGACAGAAATGACTATTATTATACAGGGTGGTTCTAAAAGCCTCGGTATAAATACACAAACGTGTTGAGAGGGCAAAATAAGTCGAAAAGTTTAAACGAATACCTTTTCCAACGCCTCCTTGTCGAGGTATACCCTTTTGAAGATCATCAGCGGATCGTCCAGTTGCAATAATCCTTGGCAAATTGTTGTAGCTAATAAAGGTCCTTATAATAGTAAAACAAGTGTTTTGGTTGCATAAAGAAAGTGCTTACAACTTAACACACTGCATTGCTTTTGCTTGGATACATGTATCATGATATTACTAAAAATATCTTTTATCTTAGAATACCAGAACTTGTCGAAATAGTAAGTATGTTTTAAAGTAACTAAAAACAGAGCTTATTAAAAAGTTATAATATCAATCTAGAAGTTTACTAACCATACGTGTTTGAACGTCGGCGTCGTCGCTGGTCAGTTTTTATCATTTTCTTGGAAACAGTCCCATCTTCGAGAAAAACACAAGAGAAAACTTCGCTTATTGAACTTGTTGTTTAGTGGTTTCTTTAGATTCTCGATAAGACAGTTATGAAGATCATAGTGGCTTTTCTATCTAGGTTCCATTTTTATTTCTTACCCTAGAATAGGTGTGCAACGTTATGTCGCGGAATAAGGAACATTCTCTATATTTTTAAATGGAACACAAATTGTGGTGGAAGAATAATTGTAACCCAAGTAGGTATTTCTCCTCTGCTATCTGATAGTAATTCGTTTTATCAAAGCCAACCTCTTGTAATTTGTACCCTTATATGATAAAATCTTCGAGTAAAACGTAAAATACATAACAATTCTTTACGACTATAGTACGTAATAAATACTGTATTTTGTATTTTTAGTTTTATGCATTACTTTAAAGTAAAACATTAGATGTAACTCAAGGCTCTTACATTTACGAAATTTTCTTTTACACTTTATTTACAAACTCCGTACCTTCCATACGAACGGCTAATTACAGCACGGGCACTTTTTAACCCCCTTGAGTATATGCAACTGCATGTACACTTCAGCTTCCTGCCTAGTAAACCTACCATCCCTACTACTAATATTATAGTTATTATTAATGTTAAGTGCTGTTATTACACGTGCTTATGGGCTTTTGTTTTCGTTTTCCGTGATTTTACGTTTGACATTTGATCATTATATATTAGTTATAGTTTATTTTGTGGAAATAAAGATAATGTGTAAACTATGTCTTATTTTATTGTCTTTTAGTATCATTAATACGATTACATACGCTATAAAACTGCACGTCTTCTTGGTGAAATCTGCCAAATCCAGTTCTATTTAACCAAGACAACATGTAAAGTAATAGAACAATAATAATTATTTATATAACAAGAGTGTAAAGCGAAGTTTTTTGAATGAGTAGAAAGTTTATGGCATGAGCGATAGCGACCTACTATAGTTCCAATGATTTTCCATGTTCAGCCAACCAAGTTCATTAATTTTTTGTGAAAACATGATCCTAACAATTTAAATTGCATAAAAAGCAACACCAATTTTGAATACAATACTTGTCACTAGCATCAAAATGTAATAAACAATTTTTTTATTTAATGTAAAAAACTAATTTAAGAATGGTTCTAATAAATTACATGGACATCGCATTTTTAGAACCTAAAATATTTATAAGTAAATATATCAGTATAAAGGAACATAATGCATTCTGCAACTACTGCTTGCTGGGTTGCATATATATAAGGGGGTTAAAAAGTGCTCCTGATGTAAATAGCTGCAAATTTCTGTAAATGTCGAAGCAATTTGGTTGATTATGCAACTCTATAAACAGACATGCACTAGCTTCACATAATTCAAGACTTCAAGAGACACATCTTTTCTTACTTCAGATAAAATAAGTAGATAAAAAGAAAAAACCGCCAAAAAAGGTTTACTCTTTATTTCTGTATCTTTAAATATGATTGATATAATAATTAAAGCATACGAACAATGAAAATAACACACTGATGTTGATAAATTAATAACTTTATTGTTTCTTACTATCAAAAACTTAATTTTATTAATACAAGTTTTATTAACATGGTAGCCGTTAATCATGCAGGATTCATCATTTCAGCAATGGTCACAAAAAAATTTTAAATTAAGCTTTCTTAGATTCCAAATACTTTTTGGTATAACTTCCCGAAGGGTCATATTTTGCTTGTAGTTGTTTCCAATATTCTGGCTCTTTGTCCATGAGGTGATGTAGAATCTTATCTGTTAACGATTTTTGTTTCTCGCTACATTTGCTGCAGTCTGTTTGAATAGCATCGGCAACATGTTCTGGAACAGAAATGCATAAAAATTAATTTAATCTTATTTCAGAAAAAGATAGTACCTATCAGTAGAAAATGAAGAAACTCTACTGTGGGTATTATTTCAATATACGTGGTGTTACACGACTCACTTTTTTCATATCTGCATAAACTATTAATATTTGATATAAATAATATTCTCGTTTACAGAGGTAGCATTACTTTAATCAAAGTTAGAATGAAGTAAAGTGAAGCTATAACTGCTATAATAGTAAAATATAGTACTCTGACTCGATTGACAGGTCGACAACTACCCTTTTCTAACTGGAGCCGCCTACTGATTTGTTGACGTAGCTATTAGTTTTTTCAGGAGAAACTCTGTGATCAAACAAAAAAAATAGAAGGAACGGAAGAAATATTGGAGACTACACTTTATTACCAAGTGTCTAACAATTTATCTTGACTGTCTATAATCTGTAATATTCAAATTCTCCATAGTACAACTTAGAAAAATGTAATTTATTCTTACTTTTACATATTTGACATTAACTGCAAAAACTAAAGTGAAAATACAAACTACAAAACGTAACATCGCCAATGAAACGATGTTATAAAAATACAAGACGTTCTGACTAAAATCAGCAAATATGAGAGACTCACAGGAAAACGATCACTGACTACTGAGCAGGGTAGAGAGACCAGACAAACAGTCAAATCTTAAGTTTTCTTGTTTTTAGTACATGCAATTAAAAGTGAGTAGAGTTTCAGGTTTTTAGTTATTGTTCACTCAAAAATAAAAATTGTGGTGCAAAATATTTTATATGTTTTTCAAACAATTCATTATTAAAAATTAGTTGCATCAATTTTCAGTTTGATAAAACAAATCTACTACATCAATACCTTATGTAACAGAAAAACATGTTCAAAGATAATAATAAGGTTTCAAGATTTTAATGAAGATGGCACTACTGGTAATATTTATTATGCAGTGTGCCCACATTTCGATGCTCACTATTGGGATCTCGGAAATTGTAAGAGATACGAAGTCGGCTAAATTAGAAAAGATTTGGCTATTTTGGAGATCAGTTTACTTACGCTTTTGTTTTTTCAAAATAGTTCACGGCTTACTAAATATTTGCTAAAAACGAAATTATCTTATTTTTTTAAAGTGAAATATCCCAGCAACGAGCAAAGGTAGAATAGAACAGCAAAGAGGGTGTTTTAGAAAATTTACTCTGAAACACAAAAAAATTATTTTCGCAATTATCTTTTGTTTTACTTCCGCGGTGGAACGTAAATCCACATTTTTTCTAATGGAAACTCCTACTTGATTTCTATATTACTGAATAGCACACCTTAAATGCTTTTCAGTGATATATGGTTTGACATAGCTATTCTTTTGTTTCACCGAGTTATGAAGTGAAAAGCATTTCTCACATATGAAAATCATTGATGTTTGTCAGATAAATTGCATTTGTTTTCTAACAATTGCTAAAACAAAAAAAGACTCTTTTAGGATACTTTACTTGGTATTAACAGATAGCGTCAAATAAGCAGCTAATGCCCCGTAAAACACCTTCAAAACGTATTTATTTTGTTTTAGCAATTTTTGCATAACAAATAAATTTATTTGATAAAAATCCACGTCTTTGCCTGTTAGATGTCATGGCAGACTATGATAAAAAATGATTTTCACTTCATATTTCACTTAAAAAAAAAGATAATTTTATTTTTAGCAAATAGATAGTAAGTAGTAAACTTTTTTGAAAAAACAAAAGCAGTGCGTGCGCCCAAACCTTAAGGCATGCGTTTTCTTATTCACTTTTCCTTGCATCTTACTTTGTTTGTTGGCAAGTTGGTTGGGGTATGTTTTTATACAAGCACCCGCAGTATTTCCTTCTAATACGTATATGGTCTTTTTTGCAATATTAAAATTCAAGACGACTTTTTTCTTCTATAATGTTAGTACTTAATAGAATATCTTAATTAACTGCTTAATTACCTCTTCTAAAATTTCTTGTCTAAATCTGTATATATTTGCAAGTTAACTAATAGATGAAGTTACATCTTTTAAGTAATAATAAATTTATTCAAATTATAAATTAAGAAAAACGCCTGGTTACATAAAACAGATTTCTTATGAGTTTAATTAATTAAATGACGTTTAACTATAAAAAACATGAATAAAATCAGAGATTTACTAAATGGATTAGTTTGAAAAACGGAGAAAAGAGATGAGAATAGTGAAAGATTCTTCTTTCTACGTTTTTTACTGTTTCGAAACTTAAAGGTAAACTAAAATAGGTATCTACTTATACACAATAGAAAAACATTTGAGAAAATTTATATTTCTTATTAGTATCACGAAACTAACTACGAGTACTGTGATTATAAGATGATAAAACTCGTATCAAGTTAAAGTTAAAAAAGAATTGGCAAAAAGATTAAAGAATATCGAGATTGCTTGACAGTAGGCAATAGGATTGAAACTTATCCGTGTAAGGTAGGGTTGGACAGCGTAAAAAAAACTGTTCTGTAATGACTAATAAATTACCTTCAACTAAAATTGTAAATAGAAGCAGTAATACGCTTTGCTCGTACTCTGGAGAGCATCATGTCAACCATACGATATACCCCGTCGAAGTCCTCACCGTCATGAAATTGTTTCAAGTCGGTTTTTCAGATATGTCGATTACATTGCGATATTATACATTAAATAACAATTTTTTATATAATGTCCGACCCAGCCTTACACAAATAAGTTTCAACTCCAGTGCGTATGTAATATAAATAAGACGCATTAGTAAAATTAAATCGGAAGTTCATGAATTATGCATACATAGTATTTATTGTTCAAGGAAGGTTCTGTAATTTTTATATTAATTGTTATGTTAGAAGTATACGTACTTGAATTTGATTATTATCATAGCTGCAATCGGTGATTCCTCTGTTATTGTTTTGCAAATATATCGGTTTACAATTTAATTCTGACAGAAGTATAATGAGGAACTAATGTGGAAATCTTTATTAATCATGATTGTAATTTGAATTGTAAATCTTTTTTCTTTGTTTCTTATTGCAATAAAAATGTTGTGACATTAAAGATATACCTTCCATACATCCTCTTTTATCTTAACTTTTGTTGCTATTATTACCTCTTTCGATCTGTTTAAACTCTTTGTAGTCTTTTCTATCCAGTTTCAGACTGCCGTTTATGGCCAGTCTTCTCGTAACTGTAATTGCCATCGGTGAATCCCTCATTGTTTTATTATTATCATTATTATTATTGTTATTATTATTTTAAGTAATACACTTTAATTACTAGCCACGAAATTCCCAAAAGATTTTATCAAATCACATTTGTATTAATTAAAACATACTGTAAACTTCCACTAAAAGAAAATTACTTCGGTCTCAAATTATAAAAACTTTTAATCAAGTTTTAAGGTCAACTTATTGATGACGTTATTTTACAACTTGCGTCAATTTCTTAAACACGATAGTAATCAAAATAAAAACAAGAAACAGAAATTTGTAATAAAGTCAACGATCTGGGGATGCTTCAGACACAATCTGTATTGACGTCATAAAACTGAAAAAGTAGCAATCCGGATTTCATTTTTTATAGTTATTTTTAGACCTGCCTTCTACCTACATTTAATTCAAGTCGATGGAATCTTCCAAAAATCTATCTTTATCAATGAATTAAACAGTTAACCCGTTTTGTGAGGTTCTAATAATGTCGATTATAAATTAATTATGCATTTTTATATACTTTATTTAAACAAAATCTAAAAATAACTTAAGACACTTAAAAACACGAAAGAAGTGTTTATAAATAGTTTCCATTTTTTATGTTATACTAAATGATTCTTACATTGTTGTAAAACTGAAATTATGCAACGATTTATTTTTATGAGTTTTTCCAGACGTTTGTGGTGTTGGTGTGTAATGTGCATTGTCACACCTATTGCCTGTCTACAGGATACCGGGTAGTTCAGTTCAGAGTTGCCTAAAACGACAAACATGGGATCGTAAATAAAACACAATAGTTGTTCTGCAATCAAAAGAAACAGAAAACAGGTTTACTTTACACAAAAAATGAATTGTGAAGGTACTCGGAGATAGGTAAGTCAACTTAATAAACACACATAAAAAAATTATTAACTAATTAGCATAGGCACACTTATCTAAATATTGATGTTACAGGTGCAGCAAAAAGTTAATCCAAATGCGTTTAATTAATAGAATTTTTGTCCCAGGATAAAGAAGAACAACAAAAGGTAAGTGCAAAAAGTTGATGTAAGCTATAGGCAAGCAGGATAAAAGAGTAAACAAATAGTTCATCAATTGTTCTAACTTTTCAGAGTCGGTCCTGTAAGCAACCGGGATAATTAGCGTAGAGCCTACCGACATGTAATACATTGGGTCCAATTGTACCAAAAACAGAGTTGATGACCAAATGAATAATCATTTCAAAAAATAAATGATCAACAACTCAGGTCTCTTTTTTGTCGCTGACTCTAGATACCTGCATCATATAAATTTGTAAACAACTGTTACAAAGCAAAAGAAATCTAACATATAACAAATAAACAAGTTTCTTATTTATCAAAGTGTTTACTTGTTCTGAATTCCATAATGACAATAATAATTCTAATTAGCAAAATGCTTGAAAAAAAAAGGTTCGTGAAAATAATTAAGCGCATAAAGCAAACGTGAGTTGAAGTGAATCAGTATTCATACTTTTAATAACTACTTGGTTAGGAAGAATAAAGAAATCTAGTACATCCAACAAGTACCTGAAACAACTTGGTAAATACAGCATCTACATCCTAAGCTAATTATAACTATGTCCAGAAAGTAAGTTCATTTTCTATTTCCCGCCGTTGCAGCGATGCGATCGCAGTTCCGCGCATGCGCGGCAATAACCTTGTATCGTTACTAAGCGATCGACGCCATTTTGAGTTAGTTATCTGCTGTTATCGTGTCACAGTGCTTGTTTATAATGGCGAAGGTAATTGAAAATTCCGCCGATTGCGAGATTAGATCAGTGATTCGGTTTCTCAATGCGAAAAATTTGAAACCAGTGGACATTCATCAACAGCTCTCTGAGGTGTATGGACAGAATGTAATGAGTTATTCTATGGTTGTGAGATGGGTAAAAAAATTCAACAATGGCCGTGTAAACGTGCACGATGAAGGAAGAAGTGGACGTCCATCATTGGTTAATGATGAACTTGTTCATGCAGTGAATGAAAAAATTAGAGGAAACCATAAGTTTACGATTTCTCTTCTTTCTATGGAATTTCCCCTAATTTCACGATCCCTTCTTCATGAAATTGTTCATGACAAACTGGGATATCGAAAGCTTCGTGCACGCTTGGTACCGAAAACTCTTACCGAGGATCACAAGAAAAAACGCCTAGGTGCTGCTCTTGAATTTTTGACTCGTTATCACAATGACGGGGACCATTTCCTTAACGAGACTTGGGTAGCCTATGAGACACATGAGACAAAACGGCAATCGATGGAATGAAGGCACACATCGTCACCAGCAAAGACAACATCGAAGCCGAATTTGACAACCCGGAAAATCACGTGCACAGTGTTTTGGGACAGATGTGGTGTTCTTTTAGTGGACTTTCTACCACGGGGCGAAACAATTACCGCTATTGCTTACTGTGATACGCTAAGGAAACTGCGTCGTGCAATTCAGAATAAGCGCCGTGGAAAGCTCACTAGCGGCATTTTGTTGATTCATGACAATGCTCGCCCCCATATTGCAAACCTTACACAGCAACTTTTGACTCAATTTGGATGGGAACAATTTGACCACCCACCGTATAGTCCGGACCTTGCTCCCAGTGACTTCTTCCTGTTTTTAAGCCTAAAATCAAACCTCGCTGGCAAGAAATTCAATGACGACGATGAGATTAAAGAACATGTTGCAACTTGGTTACAGTCACAGGCGTCAACGTTTTATGACGAAGGAATACAAAAATTAGTGCCACGCTACGATAAATGCTTACAAAATGGTGGTAGCTATGTTGACTAATAGTTTTAAGTCTACAGATTCTTTTGCAATAAATTATTTTTCCTAATATACATTTGTTTTATTTTACCAGTAAAAATGAA
>VTPC01004651.1:0-12611 GCA_011009095.1 Ignelater luminosus
CTTTTTCGAAAATGAGGCTGGAGCAACAGTTACGGTGACTGGATTGCGCTATCGAGAGATGATTAACGATTTTTTATGGCCGGAATTGGATGGTATTGATCTGGACAACGTTTACTTTCAACAAGACGGCGCTACGTGCCACACAAGCAACGAAACCATTGATCTTTTACGGAAAAAGTTTCCGGACCGTGTTATCTCTCGAAGAGGTGATCACAATTGGCCACCGAGATCTTGTGATTTAACACCTTGCGACTTCTTTCTTTGGGGCCACGTGAAAGAGAAGGTCTACGCCAACAGCCCAGCGTCGATTCAAGACCTCAAAGATGGAATTCGTGAGGCTATCGAGGACATAGGGCAGCCACTTTGCGATTTGGTTATGGAAAATTTCATGAAAAGGATATTGTCCTGTAAGCGTGGTCGTGGTGGTCATTTGCCTGATGTTATTTTCCACTATTAACGGCATACCTTCCTCTTTATAATGAAATAAACATCCGATCATTTATATTAAAAAATGGCACTTTTCTTTGAATATCAAAATAACACCTCTTATTGGAAAACCCTTTATATCATATTAAAGAGATCTTTCTCATAACCGCCTGTAGCACCATGATAGGTAGATTTAATTCTGGTATGTAATGTCAAAATTAATGACAATATTTGCCATCCATAAATACTAACTTAATAAACTAATGTTGGTTAATCGATTACTATCTATGAAATGCAGAATTTGCCATTAAATGAGAGGTTAAATGGTAAAGTGTAAAACATTTTGCGACATTACTTTATGAGTTGACTGTACACACAATACTGTAAATGAGGATTTCCAGTTTTTGAATTACGAATCGAGTGTTGGCGATAGGAGGCGAGTGCGGGATTTTCTGAACGATTTATTCAACCAATTTTTCACGTGTAGTTTCTTCAAAATTTATTTTTTTGTAAATGTTCCTTTTAGTTATGGTTGCTCTGTCACATTTTTATATTTTCCTTGATTCCATTGTTTTCAGGGCTTTTACTATTCTTCATTCTTACTATAACTGTCTTTACTTTACCTTGCTTGACGTTCTTGGAATTTTTATAGAATTTAGTAATCTTTTCCTATACACATTTCAAAATTAGAATTTTTACTATAAATATCAGATTCTTTTTTTCTTTTCTAAACAATGGTTTTATAATATTACAAATGAAATAATTAACGTCCTGAAAGATAACTTGAGTTAATATTACGTTACAATTTTCTTGATGCCTTACTGTTTTTTTAAAAAAAATTAGTTTTATAAAAATATTATACATGGAAGAATTATCCAAGTTATTTGAAACCAAGATTTCAATACCAAACAAGTTTTTGATTTTAAAAAATTAATTCTTTCTCACAACATAATGTAACGGCCGTTTATTTTGTTAGATTTAAAGCAAGTGACAACAATATAAATATTTGTTTTATGTCTATGACCAAGATAATAATTATCTGATCAGGTTTATTGTAATTAATTGGCATATTAAAACAGAGAAAGTTAAATCTGGCATGCAGAATGTATCTTTAATTAAATGAAACATAAATAAAAGATCTGCGTGCACTTAACTTACCTTTTTCTGCATATTTCCTATTATCTGTGATTCATAAACCTTGACGTACTATTAAATAAATTTTTCATTAAAGAATACGTTTATTACACGCATACTTATGTAAAATTGCAAGTTTAATTGGATGCGAGCATAGTTTGAAAAGCTCTAATTGCAGTTTTAATAAGCTTTGAAATTATAATGTGGCAAAGCCTTTTTTAACTTTTAAATTTGAAATATCGATTTATTATTACTTTTTATCAACATTTAAATTCAACTAAATAAAGTTACTTCAAGTTTTAGAAATTTAATTTCAGCACGGGGTTAAAATATTCTGATAAAATTTTAATTTCCTGTTACACAACAATGAAATCTCTTTTTTTAAAATTCACCTTGCTCTTTGATCATTTTTACGCTTTGAAAGCAAGGCTTTGTTCGCAGCTTTAAAGCTACTGGTGTTTCATTAAAAATATCTTTTATCAAGATCAGTAATTTACTAAGTGGTAATGTCTAACAACTATAGTCTTCATTTATTTAATAACATTAACAATATACAATTATTAGAGTAAAAAAACAGTTGAAGGTACAAAAACATTGTCATTATAACAACAAATTTATAATAAATAAATAAATAAGAACACTGTTTCATCACCAATATGGTAATTGTTTAAGTTGCACTATTGAAAGTTTCTTATAAGAGATTTATTTAACCGTAGCAGCTGGTGCGTGCGCGTTGTATACAAGACTACTCGCGTCCAAATTCCTTCCCCATCCTCCATGACCACTATGGCCACCACCACCACCACCACCGCCACCACCACCGTAACCATCATGTCCACCACCGCTGAACGAATGTTCATGGTGATGTTCATGATGTGGATGAGCTACAACTTCATACGTCACGTATTTATCATGACTGAGAAGCTTCTTCAAGCCGATTACAAGGGCTAAGACAAGGGCAAGCTAAAAAGGAAATTTTTAATTAACGAATTTTTAATTACGTTTCTGATATTTTTTGTGATTAATTACCTTGCTGACTAACACAGCTTTACCCACTAAGAGTGCGAGAGCTTTAAACGCTAAAGCTTTCAGTAAGCCTATTTTAAGAGCAGCTGCTCCAATTAGCGCCCCCATTCCATTGCCTTTCTTTTTTCTGGCATCTCCTACAGAAGATGTATCCGGTCGAAAATTAAAACCAAAGTTAAAGGATCCGTCTTTACCGTTGTTACCAGAGATTACTATATCGGCAGCGTCGGTAATCTGAAATAAATGTGTCTGTAAATTGGGTTAATTTAAAGAACAATCGTGATAAATATCGCCTAGAAATTTGTTTGCAAAAAATTTATTTTTATTGTAACTTTGCTTTGTACTGTATAATCGTAAGTTTTATAATAAAAATACCCTCTGAAATTTCATCGTAATCAATCTTAAACACTAAAAACTTCCTGTTAAAGCAAACTCTCATTTTTTAACTGTCATCATCCAGCAAATACCGGGATTTTGAGAATAAATAATTTTGAGATATTTCATTGCCCTTTAAGCAGTAGAAAAATGTTGTTTGTATTTACGTTTGGATTTAACTGTAAATTTTCTTAAATAAAAATGCTCTTGAGGGTATAGGGAACATTAATAGACTACTTTAAAAAGCTTTCAACGTTTCTAATTATTGATGTTACTTAAGAAAAAAGGAAATTAAAGGCAATTAAAGAATTTTATCACAAGGTTGCATTTTACAATTGGAAATATTAGTAAAGTTTCAAAAATATTTTGTGGGTTCTTTCTTAAATTAACATAATTCTTTCCAACATATTTCTGATAAAGCCTGTTTTGAACGCTTAAACCGTAACTTATCAAACAGACAGATAAAATCTTAATTATCTCCACTTTCCGAGGTTTCCGCTAATATCAAGCGAAGTAAGAGATGTTCTCTAGAACTTGGTACGAAGTCAAAGGTTGTTTGGGTAAGTGATGTATTATTCAGATGCTTCAAGCAATTTTCTCCTAGCTAATCTTAAACGAAGTAATTTGACCAAATAACATCTTTGGCACTAAAGTCACTTGAATTAGTTATTTTTTAAAATTTACCTTCCACTTTAGTGATCTTGTGCGAATGAAGTCCCATATCTTATTAGTAATTACTTCACTAAGCTGAGCTTCGTCGGACATATTTTCGACTTCATTTAAACTTCTGGACGTGTCCTGCACTACAGTTGCAGTAGAAGTTTGTGTTATCTCGACATCACCAATTTCAAAAGAAGACTTTTTCAAAAGCCTATTGAAATAAGTAACGAGTTTTAGCATCATACATGAGCTCCCATCGTGATTGGCACATCTGTTATTTAATTTCCTTAAGAGAGTTTCTTCCACGCTTGTATGTTCGTTGGCATGTACCTGAAAATCACATCATAATTTTAATATCACAGCATCATAGCAGATGTTAAATATGAAATTCAATAGGAATCATTTTAATAATCGAGAATGTATGTCACAATGTGAGTATACCGAAATTTAAAATTAACCGTTAAGCATCACAACACTATAAGTTATACCGTACCAGTTAGTGGATTATAAAAAATGTTTCTGACCGCATTCTCATTCGGAATCGCATCTGGTGCATTTACTACTAGATAATTTAAGCGGTTAAAGGAAAATTCTACAATGCGATTTATCTAGGTTACGGAATATTTCCTAATAGTAATTAATAATATGCACGGTTAATTGATCTTTTTGTTTATTAAAGTTAGGAAGAAGTTGAACAAACAGTTAAAAGCGGTATAAGAGATGATTTATTCAAAAAGGGAGGATTAAACTTATCAGATTTTTTCCAAATATTTTGTTCAAGAATGCAGTAAAAGTTTAAATATTTCTAAGCTGCATTTCTTGTAGGTGGGTATCGGTGACGGTTAGCTTCTGTATATAAGAATGGGTAGCATAAATAATAACAACAAGCATAATTATTATTAATTAATAAATGCAGAAAATCTGGGTGGTAACCATCTTGACTAGTATTCGCTGGGTTTGTTTTCTTTCATTGCTTTAGTGATATTGTTTTGCATATTTCTGAACTCATCTGATCAGTATTTTTATTTCTTGTCTTTAGTAAGCGAATTTGCGTCTTGAGAATTCTTTTCCAAAAGAAAACAAACACTAGATTATAAAACTAAACAAAATAAATCAAAATTTAATTTTTCAGAGGCTACAAAACGTGCCGCATTAGATATACAGTATGATTGATAAACAAATTTAATTTTGGAAAATCCAAGAGACATTTGATTATATAGCGCACTTTATGGTACATAATTTAGAAAAAGAAGCAAGATATGAAAATAAAATAGTGCAAGTAAACAAATTAAGAAAGAAGGAAAACATGCTAGAAGGTTAGGCACATAGAATTAGTATGCATTAGTAGGTAAACCAAGAAGAGAACGGCACAGTTAGACAGAGTGATTGATGAAGTAGGCAGTAGACAATGTAACAAGGTCACGAAGAAGAAGAAGACGAAGTGGAACAAGCAATAAGGTGCCATTTTCAAACAACCTATTAGGTTTAATTTAAAAGAAGTTATCGGGCGCTTGCCACATTTACGGAGTATTGTAAAATATCCAAGATTATGAAGTCGTTCAAAATACTTATATTTCTTTGATTCCAAGAATATTTCTACTATTTCGTATGTGTAAATGTTAAAGACCATAAGTCAAAGTTTAAAAACAATGTCCAAAAGGCATTGATCAGCATATTCTAAACTTACACTGCCACACAAAGTTAACTACCCAACTGAAAATTTATATAATCTGATATTTGTATTTGGAGAAATAGACCTTTTAAATTATTTTTTCTATTTAATTCCAGCAAACTTAAATAATCAAAAGCAAATTTATTTTTTCACAATTTATACTTCAACTTCTCATATAAACTCGAAGTTTGTAATTATCAATATCCAATACACCATTTCTGTTTATTCATCTTAAACGCAATTTTTTAAACAAAATTCCTTCGTAGTTTTTCCTTTAGCAAATTTTCTTTAATTGAAAATTTAGTAAAACTGAAAAAGTAATCTAAGAAAAC
Source organism: Ignelater luminosus (assembly GCA_011009095.1). Lineage (NCBI taxonomy): Eukaryota > Metazoa > Arthropoda > Insecta > Coleoptera > Elateridae > Ignelater > Ignelater luminosus. The sequence continues at coordinate 5,626 of VTPC01004651.1, forward strand.
TTCATTTACTTTTCTCTTTTGATATTAGAACTTTAAAAATTCATTAAACTATAAATTATTTAATATAAGTGGCCACGTCATAAACTTTAAAAAAAGTTCGTTGGAAAGTAAACCTTACTTTTAATTTAAATTAGGTAACAGTAGCTTTAGGCATATTTTCATCCACGTGTGCCGCGAATCTTCCGGTTATTGAATATATTAAAATTTCTAAATCATCTTATTTTATTTACAAATTTATGTGCATTACAATACATAAATTCTTGAAATTCTCATCAATGTACTTTTATAAAAGGCATCAAAGACTTGAAATGCTCGTTAAAATAACACCATTGTGCTTTTACAACCTGTCATGAACAAAGCGAAAGTTCAATAAGCTGTTGATTAAGCTATTGTGATGATAAACTATGAATAATCTTACCGAGTTATCAATATGTCCTGTCCCATTGTCGATAACAGGTCCTGCTGATGTTAAAGCAATAAAACAAACTCCCAACACAACAGCACAAAACACCTTAGCGTTCATTATTTTCACTACTAAAATTTATTTAACTGGAAATGAAATTATTTATGAATGAATTTAAACAAAAGTTGTATCTTCTTTTAAAAATTCCAAATAGTTCTTACATGGCCGGGTGTGCAAAACGAATGAAGAAGATAGAAGAGGCGGGAAGATTTTATATCTTCTGGATACGCCTTTTGCAATGTATGTCGCATGGACCAGTTCAGTGCAAGAATCAGGGTTATTTCACAGTGGAAATAGCGATGGTGGGATCTGGGAATCGCGGTTGCTTGTCTGGTCTTCTGCATTAAGTCAGATGGAAGGTCAACGGTCATAATGAATACCGACAGTGAAATTCCATATTGTTTATCTTCTAATTGGAAAGGTTGCCTATTTATGTTAGTAAGGCTCCTAAAAGAGGTTTCGGGGTAAAATCATTACTACTTGCTGAAGAATTTACATAGTAGAGGCGCGGTAATTAATTTCACGTAATTTAAATTTCTCATAGCGTACACCTCCTTTATCTTTCTTTTAAAGTTCTTTTTTCCAATATTTGAAACTTTTAATTGGCAAAAAAAAATTGTTTAATTTATTTTTACAGTTATCTAAAAGTTTTTGTTCTCGTTCTCAATAACAAGGAGAGACATTTAATTAAGAATCTTTTTTGTTCTTCACTAAAGAGGACTTCCCGAACGGAAGTATCACATCATTTGTAACCTTACGTCTTGCACACCAGCGTGCGTTAAATTAATAGTCAACGATCGGAAAATAAAGTTTTCGGGTAAACTACCTATCATGGTATATTACACGAGAGAATGCAGTTAATTTTTCTCACGTTTCATACCTTTACTAAACTAGATCTTTTATATTAGAAGCATAAGTATTACAGAATGCTAACATTAGAAGATTTCATTTATATGCACTTTCGTGTCTGATTTGAATTTAATTTTTACTACTAGCAATTCTGAAGCAATTATCGTTTTAGAAACGCGAATGGCAACTTGAAAAGGAAATTGTCACACTTGGTCACATTAAAAAGTTATAAAGATTCTACTGCTATGCAAAGAATTTATATATTCTTTATTTAAAGCACGTATTCTATTTAAATGGTTTCGTTACTAGTTATAAATAAATCAAATAGTAACGTAATAAAAACAGGTTAAGTATATAAATAGTCTGTCTGGGCTGTAGAGGACAACTTCACCCTTTCATCGCCATTGGATCTAGACCTTCTTCCTTTCCCACTCTCACACTAGAAACGAAATCTTACTCTGAGCCCTATGTCTGCCTGAAACTCGGGGGCAACCGCCCATTTAACACTCAATCAAATTTACTATCCTCTTTTCTGCCCAGTTTCCTGAAACCTATTTAAAAATTTCTTTGTGATATGGATCGAACGCTGCAAAATAATTGATCATTAGATGCTACTTTTTTACAAATATATAACCAAAAAAAGAATGGCGTTGCTTCCTTTCTTCTTTAATAAACAGAACAATTCACCTTTTTGCTCAATTTTGCCTATTTCCGGAGATATCAAATACGAACTTACACTTTGAAACAGCCATTGCTTATTTGCAACAGAAAGAATATCCTGTGGGTTTCCTATGAAGTAAATAAACCTCATCCTGTTATGGTACACACAAGAGATCAAGAACAATACCTTAGAGCTAACTATCTAGTACTGAAACGAGAAAACTAAACTGCACTTCAGAAATTAATACAAATTACTTGAAGGTATAAAAACTCCAAAACACAACAAAACATTAAGGTTTAATAGACAAAGAACTCTCATGTATCAGATGCAAGACTAAAAACCAACAAATCACTAATGCCCAAAATTAGTTTCTACTTGATTCCAAGTTTCTAAAGTAATATGTTAGCCTTTTTAAAAAAAGTTTCTGTGTTCTTTGACACTAAAAAGAAAAAAGTTACAAGGACGTTTTCCAATTATAGCACAGTCTACAACCAATTAGGCTAAAGCTGAATATTGACAGATTTGACCACATTCTACGGAGTAGCTTTCCAAAACTCCACTAATTTAAGAAATTGCAGATTCTTGGCAGTTCTTGTCCAATTCTTGGGCTAAACACAATTACCAAATAAACCGAAAAAATACTGAATTCATGATCTAATATGCAACACTAACCTCATGCAAACAGCATCATTTCAACGGATCAACGTTTCCTCCCTCGTCGAGGCTTGTTTTAAAATACAAGTTGGATAGGATAATAATTTCACAAAGAACCTTTATGAAAAATAAAATGGCATGTTGCTGGATGCGGTGGTATCTTGTCTGGTGTGGTTGTAGTTGCTGTTTGGGCTCTTTCAAACCTTGAATCCATCATCACACTTCGCACTGTAATAGTTAAATCCATATGCTAGACGACTGGTGACCTGTGACAAACAGGATCTCCGTGACTAGTAAACGTGCTACAGCCCCATATCCCGAGAAGCGTTAGATAAGGGAAACCTTCAGGAATCAGACTCTGTCCTGAACGTCTGTTGTACGAAGTCAAAAGAGAGTTCCCGTCAAGATCTGTATGTTCCAAACACAAGATCTATTTACGTGGAACAGAAAGAAGGGGTCTGCAGCCGAATAAACCTGGATGATGACAGAAAATAAGTCAATGTTGATCTGTGATCAAAATGATTTAGCTGTTATAGGCGTCTTGCGCATTAGTAGCCTTTGACATAGCAAATTGGTGGAGATTACAACTGCAACTGGTGGAACTGTGATGCTTGTATCAAGTACTTTTATCTATTTATTATTATAGATTTACAGAAATCGACCTCAAAGTATTAGGTACTTGTGTGTGACTTTAGAGCAAGTAGGACCGTATACGTAAATACCACATCATTCAGAAAATCTCAGTTCAACCGAGGCCACTAACTTAAACAGTCAATCTTGAATTTTTTTTTATTAATTAATTTTTTCTGCCACATGCCTACAATAAGTAAATACTCTACGTATGCCTAAATAATAATTAATTGTAGTTTTTTCTTTTTAAATTAGCCGTCAATGTACATACTCGAAAGTTGATTACGTATGCGTGGTTGTGATTGCAGCGGCGCGGCGGCGTGTGGCACCAACGTCTGAATATAGTAGAGATTAAGATGATAAGCAGTGTAGTGGGACCGGCATAGAGTCTATATTAACGATGGTGATGGGAGGATCCATAGCGAGTATACACAATATGACTATGAAAAATAATTAAAGACAGTTTTTGGAACATACTTGTTAGTTGCTGGTGTTGTAACGAAAACGAAAGTTACGTTTCAGAGTTGCTAAGGAAGGGAACTTTAAGGACTAGAAACTTATTGACTTTGCACTCTGGAAAGCTTTGCGTAAGAGGGACTTTAAGAGGATGGTGAAAGAAAGCATACAACGGTTGGCAATATTCCCGCCACTTCCAAGGGCAAAGATGTACGTCAGGCAGTGCTATGGAAGGAGAGATACTGAGTCGAAGTCATGCAAAGCTATAGTCAGACGAAGGTGGATACGAACTGGACTGGATTTCACTTTGTTGTTGACCAGGCCTGGTAAGGTGTTGTACAGATGAGAAAAGCTAATATCACCGGACTTGTTAGTCGGTGCTGACGAGCCCGACAGGTACTGTTAGGTTGGTGGAAGTACGACTTGTGTAGGTAATGATGACGGTAGTAATGGTTACCAACTAAGATGGAGTACGTTGGCAAAGCGCAATCGAGATTGGAAGCGGTGGAAACCAACATGCATTTGCATGCGGCCGGTAACACTAGATGGTAGTTGCTGAGGAAGGGAACTTTGAGGACTACAAACTTTATAACTTTGCATTCTGGAAAGCGTTGCCAATCAACATTTGCATGTTGGTTGGTGACACGTGCCGGCTATAAATGTTCAGAAGGCCTTTGTATGGTACCCGCAATAGGGGCGATGCATATGTTTGAATACTCATTAGTTAAAGCTGGCAGAGAAAACGGAGAGCGAGACTCTTGATTTAGCCAAAAAATAATTTATTTTTTAGTTATGGTATACAAGTGGTTTTCGGGGTCGGGATCAGGGACGCTTTTGGAAAGTGGATACCCAGGAGAACAAGGATGAGACACTCGGTGACGCCGATGATCACCCTCTTCAGAGTACAGCAGAAAAAGGTAACCCGGACCCAAAAGTCTACGTCGACCTCAGTACGTAGGTCGATTCTGGTTTGCCAGAAAGCTCCCTCTGGTGACTACGCTACAGTGCGCAGCGCACGGTAATAGCAAGAAGGAGTCATTAGTCAGTGGGCTGGACACAGAAGGAATTAAGGCACGGAGGAAACCACTAACCGAAGTTTTTACCGACCGTACACCACATGGAAGAAAGTGAGAGGAAAAAAGAAGATTAACAAAGAAGAACTGTACGCGTACCGTGTTGCAAACAGCTAATCGATTACAAAAGAGAAACACACACAAACTACTAAAGGTAACAATTGGCGCCCAAGTATGATTCAAATATGACAAATAACAGATGGTTTTTAGTTTGTTCTTAGTGAAGTGTACTTTAAGTTGGAAAGATTCCAGGTTTCAGGTTTTTCTTTCTAGGTTTTCATTTTTTAATTTTCCAACGAGATCTTTAATGTCTCTCTTCTCGCAAATTAGATTTTTAAACATATTTTTAATGTTATTGCTCAGCAACGTCAATATGGCTTTATATCTTTTCTTTTAACACTGTGGTGTTCTGTCGATAAATAGTTTTTCTTGTCTTCAAGTAACGTTGATATTGACTTTATAAACCTATGTAGTATAGCATCAAAAATATCTCAACTACTGCATTCATTTATATTTCGTTATTACGCAGTTTATAATTTTAGAGAACACTAAAGTAGTGTACACTAAATACTTCGATGTCTGAGAAACTCAACAGGGTATGTACGAGCTTATGTAAAGAGGATGTGCCCTGTTGGAAATCAATAACAATAAATATTAAAACTTTTGTTTGCTCTTTCTGTAAAATCATGTTTGGAATAGCAAACAAGAGCATACGTAAAAGAATATTCCTGTAATATAACTTGGTGTTCCAAACGTAAAATGGATGCTTACATTAGTTTTGTTACTACTTTGTAAACAAGATAATACTGTTGTACATGGAGATTTCTAATTTCGCAGGATAAAAATGTCATTAAAAGTAAAAATATGCTTTGACCTTCTTTATAAAGCTGCTATAAAACCTATAACTCAATAAGTAACTGTTTTTCTCCAAGATGCTGTAGTATTTTAACGATATGTACATAAATCAAAGTTATGAAGTAAACCATATGTTAAAAGTTATTATTTATTGTTTTCCAGAGAAAAGTAAAGTAATATAAAACTCATACCATCTGAAATAATAAAACCTTATTCCCATACCATATTTTCCTATTCTTATTCAATGTATACTCCTTTATAGGTATCTAGCTATATTTAAAAAAATCTCATGATCTTATTTTCCCGTCAAACTGAATTTAATTAAGATAAATTAAATGCAGAAAAATTTTCTACTACAGCAAAGTTAAAAACAATATACATTACTTTTATTATTCAACAAACTTTTTCCCACGCAAACACTCGCATTATCATAATTTACGACACACTTTCTAAATCAAAACTTTTTATCGAAACCTTAAAATTTGCCAGCAAACGCTTCGTTGCTGTTAAAAACAGTCCACGGTAAATTATTTTATATAGAAATTTTTAAACGAAAGTTATTGTTGCTTGCTTAATGTTGGCGTTTGATATTTAAACGAAAAATAACAAACATTTACTTTTTAAATATTTAGTTGGTGTTTAACAGGTTGGTGTCAATATTGGTATTGCTGGATTTTAATATTAGCTTTGTGTAATTATTGAACTGTGTTAATACTAGTGCGAGCACATTTGAATTACTGTTTAGCTCGTTTTTGCCAGTATATCTTTATGCATGGCTAATAATATTTTTAACATCCGGTTATTATTGTTTAATTTTTTAATATCAGTCACTTTCAGTACCTGTGCAGTCGTGTGTTACGTATAACCATCAATCGTTGTTAAAATATTTTATTGGCATATAGCATAAAACAATAAAATTTAATTACCTTTTATAGTATGTAATATAAGAAATTGATCTATTTCGTTTTTGTTATATTTTTATGGGTTAATAAAAAAAGGGATGTTCTTTTTGATTACCTAGAAACCTTTTTTGCCTTTGAAAGGGTTTAATAAATTAGGAACGGATGTAACATTCATGTTAACAGGAATACACATTTTATGTCATTCATAAAGGTATGTTCATTGATGATTCTCTACAGGCCATCAAACGAATGTTGGAAATGGACTATCGTCTAAAAGGGCACATATAGGTACTTGGATATGAAAACAAATAATAGAATCTTCTTATTTTCCAATAATAATCCTTTTTTGTATCTTATAGAAGAGTTTAAGCGTATCTAAGATTTGTATTAAAAATTAGTCTTTTGTCTTGGGCTTCTAACCTTTCATTCATAGAAAACATTTA
>VTPC01004654.1:0-21913 GCA_011009095.1 Ignelater luminosus
AAGTGCACAGAGGTGCAGACTGTGGGTCTGACCATTGCTTGGTATCAACGAAAATCTATATACCGTACCATATCAAAAGACATGGAAAACAGAAAATACAAGATTAAACGCACTGAATCTAATCTGGATAATCTAGAAAACGAAAGCACTCAACATCTGTATTCCTGGAGACTCAAACAAAAAATTATCAAAGAAAATAGATCTACGTCGAAAGGATACCAACATATAGAATATTGTATTAAAGAAGCAGCAAAAGAAGCGCTAGGAAAAAGAATTCGAAAAGTGAACAAACCATACTAGTGGGATCTAAAAACTCTTCGAAAGATGTCTTAACGGAGAAGAGGTACCAGAAGAATGGCGGCAATCATATATATCCCCTATCTATGAGAAAGGTTCAAGAACGGAACCGAAAAATTACAGGGGCATAGCGGTAATAGCAACCATTGAAAGACTGTACTCTAGAGTCTTGAAAAGCCTGATCGGGGACGATATTGAAAATAAACTACCAGGAGAGCAAACAGATTTTCGCGCGGGCGGATCTACTATAGATAACATCTTTACACTTAAGATAACCTTGGAGAAGGAAGTACACGAAATAAAGAAACCTACGTAGCGTTTATAGATCTTGAAAAATCATACGACGTGTACCCGTCTCACGATTGTGGAGAAAAATGGAAAGCCTAGAAATCAAGAAATCTTTGATTAAAATTGCTCAAAAGTATTACCAGCAAAACTTTGCAAGAATTAGGAAACGAAGTCACCGCGTCATTTGTGACAACAAAGGGAGTGAGACAGAGATGCTGCTTATCTCCCACCCTCTTTAAAATATGCCTTAATAAGGCTCTAGTGAAACGGGTCAGAAAATGTAAGAATATGGGACTAAGGGTGGGATATGACACTTTGTTCACACTATTCTATGCGGATGACCAAATAGTTATTACCGAAGATGAGGAAGACCAAAATTACATGATAAGGAAACTAAAAGAAAAATATGAAAGTGTTGGACTCGCGATGAACATGTCTGAATGTGAATATCTGATAGTGGGAAATGACGAAGTAAACAACTTAAGACTAGAAATAGAAACAATAAAAGGAGTGGAAACGAGTAGATATCTAGAGGTTATTTTTGCCAAAAAGAGCAACAACAAATAAAGGTAAAACAGCTATTAAATCACTGAACTTCCTACTCTGGAATGAAACCATAAGAAGAGACACTAGGAAATATATTGCATATAAAAGTATAGTTCAATGTGTCACCTTATACGGCTGGGATGTTATCAAAGCCTATCGAAATAAGCTTATATAGATACACAAATGGATTTCATGAGAAGCTGCGGACGATCTAAAATTGAAAGAATCAGAAACAAAGTGATGAGCGGAAATGAATATGGAAAGGCATATAGACGAAGAGATAGAAAAGCGACAGTTGACTTGGTTTGGCCATGTGAAGAGAATGAACAAAAGTAGATGGCCCTGAAAGATTTTGAAATAGATACCTAATGAAAGAAGGAAAAGAGGATGACCACGTCGAAGCTGGAAAGATGACGTAGATGAAGCGATGGCAGCAGCAACCTAGAAGAGGTCGAAACCTTAGATAGAAAAGTATAGAAACTGGGGACGGTGAAACGGCGACAGCTGTAAAAGAATTGGCAATATAAGTTGAAAATGTCTTTCTTAACTTCTGGACTGTTTTAAGTTTCTCAAATTTATTTCCGGTTTAAACAGTATTGATTCATTTATAGCCACTAGCTTAGCTCCTTATAATGAAACCACAAGGTGTTTCTTCTTAACTGGTTATAAAATCATTTTGAAAGTACTAAAATAGTATTGGTTGTATCTGTTTGTTTAGTTTTTACATCACTTTTAGTTAGTACAACATAAATTATGAAATGTAATATTTGTAAAAGTAGAATCATTATTTAGGTATAACCTTCAAGTTTTGAGCAAGTTTTAGAAAAAGCATTCATGAAAGACGGAACTCATTTATAATAGAGCCAAACCCAATGGAGGATTTTAAAGCTTTTGTATTTTGAATTTAAGTGATTTATTGAAGGCCTGTTTTAGGAGAATGTGAGATGGAGTATTAGTAACGAAATATGTATAAAAAAGAATTTGCTACTAATAATGAAAGAATTTTGTATCAGGAAGCAAAGATACCTATTAACTTAAATACCTACGTGATTTACTGATACGATTATGGAAATTAAAAATAGTCAAAATAAAGTTGTAGCTCCCCATAATTAGAATGCATTTTTAGGATGATTACCTTCAAACTAAGCCACAAATGTATAATTTAGTTAACATGAAAGTCACAAGAGGTTAAGATCTACCTTAGGCCAAAGTTCCAGGGTCAAATAAAAGTTATACGTGAAACACAGCAAAAACTTTGAAAATATATTGGCATTCTTTATTAATTGGCAGTATGTTTTATCATAGTTAGTTCCTGACCTGCACGAAATGACATTATGGTGAAAGGCATACCAAAAAGAACATTATATTCAACTACTTTATCTTATTGTTACTCTTAATAAATCGTTACTGTAAGATACTACAAAATTACACAATAAATAAGAGGAATACATTTTAGATTTAATATGTTAATTTTTAAATTGCTCACAAGCAAAGAATTCCGCACCTCGTAGGTACAAATAGGTACAACAATTTAATTTACAAGTTAAATTTGTTCCACTTGGCAGTTAATTCTTCAATACATGTTATTAACTTCATTTACACCACAGGATATTGCATAAAGTGTCGGTTAATTTTTATTATGTCTTGATTGTCGATCTAAATTATTTTTTTTCTGAATTGCACATTGCATAGTAGCGTATTCTTTAACCGTGAGAATTTTTTCAATATTACGTTTTTTTTTTTATAAACAAAACATATTACGTTAACTTATTGTTGTGATTTATTTACTTTTAATTATCTTTTATAAATCTTAAGTTATAACACATCCTCCTTTTTTTCTTTTTATTTTTGTCATGATTGCAGATTGTAATGATTACAAAGTCGTTAATTAACTCAGCAGAAACTGCTGTCTTCGTTAATTAGGGATTATGCCTTACTGTTTTGAAATTTCTGAGACATTTATGGTCTTAATGAAATTTGGATTAATTAATTTATATACACACATTTATCAATATGTGTGTGCTCTAGAAACCTTTGCAAATTAATAAGAGAAAAAAATTTACACTTTCCGCATTCAATATAATATTCATGGCATTTTGATTTTTTATAAATTACACAAGTGTGTTTATTTTTACATTTGCTCCCAAAAGGAGTAGTCGTCGTTGTGAAACGCATTTTTAAGATCTCTTATATAATATCGATTAGTGTTAATTAAAGTTGGGTCATATCATATTTTGCAATGATACCAAGAGAAACACAAAAATAGAGACACATATTTATTTTATAAAAATAAATATATAAAAATTGCACATATACATTGTTTTTTTTTTTATAAACGCAACAGATGCGCGAAATAGCAAGAATAAAAAACATGAGATAGAAACATAAATGAAGGAAAGATGAGGTATATATACAACATGGACAGTCTAAGAGCTTAAGACGCATAAATAAAAAGAGATCATATTAAGATTTAATAATGACCATAATGTCCTCCAAGTCCAGCATAACCAAGATGTCCTCCAAGAGCATATCCGGCATGTCCTCCAAGAGCATATCCGCCATGTCCTCCAAGAGCATATCCGCCATGTCCTCCAAGACCATATCCGGCATGTCCAACGGCGATAGCGGGAGCGGCGGCTACGATAGCTTTAGCGGGAGCAACGGCGACATGTTGAGGGTGGACAGCGTGTCCGGATCTGGATACGACGGCGTTGAAACCGTTGTGGTCATCGGCGGTGTAATGGACGGTACGGATGGTGCCATCGGGTTCGTGGAGGGAGTATGAGCCCTTTACAACATCCCCATCGCGGACTTCATGCTGAGTTTTGTGGTCTCCAGTGTGGCCATCAGCGACTCCGTAGTTGAATTCGTATTTGGGATGAGCCTAAAATGATTTGGAATTTTCAATTATTTTTAGGGATTTATTACCGATTAATGGATCTTACATAATAATCAACGGCGTGGTGAACAGCAGGGGCAGCGATAGCTAATGGGGCGGCAGCGTATCCATGACCACCTGCGATGATACCGGCGTTGGCGTAGGCCACTAAAGCGCAAAGGGCTACAATCTAAAACAAAAATAAATTTCCAACAAATTAAAAATTAATAATCACAATAATTAATTAAATAAACTTTTCGGTTTGTAGCAACAAAAATTTAATGTAATTCAGAAATAATTTTCCTAAATTATTTCCTTAGTTCACTAAGCTTTTAAATTTAGAATAATTTAAATCCAATAATTCGAGGGTAATATCCATTAGATTTTAATTAATGAGCACTATAGTTTTTAAATTTTAATTATTACTCCGTAATTTCAAAGTAACCCTTTTATTATCACATATAACACCCAACACACCTTAGAGAACATGTTTGCTGTATTATCACTGTAGACTACAGGAGGATACTGACTTTGGGATGGAATATAGCAGCTTTTATACTTAACCCAGGCCACGAAACGTTCACTATAATTAATAAAAAACAACCTTACTGTACTGCTATTATGTATACAAAGCGTAATTTGAAAGTGTATTACGACAAACGCGTGCCAATGTGGAGCAAGTACAAGTTCTTTTTTGCTTCCTTTAAGACACTATGGTTACAACCACCTACTACATGAATTTTTTGGACTCTTTTAACTACTGACCTGAAAACGCTAATATGCTAATTTTTCGTCCGATTCAAGTTTTGATTAAATGATAAATTCTATAAGTGGCCACTAAAATGTCTCATTTGATCGAGAGCTCGTTTTTAGAGAGGTATACACACAGTGCCAGGAATGTTTTCATGCTTCACTGGGTTTTTAGCATGGACGCAATCTGTGTACGTTACCACATCAACAAAATATTTTTTTAGATAATTTTAAACCTTGACTTAATTTTTTTATGCGCCATCGGCTGTTTTATAAAAAATGCTCATTAGCTTTTGTGTATATCTAGTTTGAATTGGCTGCAGGCAAATGCAATTTATTGTTATTATAAATGATAGAATTTTCTTTATTATAATGTCACCTTATAGGAATTGTAATACTTTTTTCGGTAATTTATCAGATTATTTGTGTTCCTGGTATTAAAGTTTAATTTATACCTCCAGATTCTTTCGATTATTTATAGGTTACACATTAAAATTATTCAAACGTTTCTTCCTTATTAGATGTCATCAGTAATAGTCTCACACCCACAGATACTACATTTTTATGGCTTAAATACAACTTTCGAGATTAAAAATCACTTTACGTTTTTCTTCTAAAATATTATCTCTTAAGTAATACGACATTAATAACAAAAATTGTAATTTTGTTGTCAAAAAATGGTTTTAAAAAGGAAATTGCAACAAATAAATTATTGCGGGATGTTAGTAATTTTGCCCCATTTCTATCTTACTTGGTTACCTAAGAACACACTTTACATTCTTGGTGTGCATACTATTTATGCAATAGTATTCGTTATTTGAGAATCTAAAGGTAATTCGAGGATCGATAACGAGATATCCTTTTTCCTTATCGATTGCTTTCTATAACCGCAATCTTTTTCATTTTCAACGAATTTGTGACCATTTTTTAAGATAATTGCGACAGATTAGGCAAAATTCTGTAGATCTTTTTTAATTTATTTTAGCTAATAATCGTACAGGAAGAAAGATAATAAAAATTAATGTTCAGGAACAGGCCTAACGACTTTTTTTTTCATTTTGTTAATTAGGAAAGGAATATGAAGTGTGCTATATGTATGATTTACAACAAAGACTACATTTATGGTTTTATGACTAGTGAGAGAGAATAATTTGCAGTAAAGATTTTAAAAATAAGCTTTTCTACTTTTTAATTAACTGTGTAGACTTTTAATTAAATTATATATTAAATACTTTGAAGCATAATGTGTGAGTAATTGCTCCATTATAATATAGGACATCATTCAGTATTTTCATCGTTTCTTTTCAGAACTATCATTTTATAGCATGTAAAAAAGTACAAACAACCCGGTAATTGAGTTCTAAGTTGTTTATTGTTTTTACACCAGAACCTTAAATAGCTTTTCTCTTTTATAACAATAAAAGTTAAAATTATTTATGCTACAAGAGGTAACAAGAGGAAGACCAATTTGTTATAAAATTATTGTTCCCTCGAATTATATTACTACATATGTATTGTAACTGCTGTGTTTTTCATATATTGCGTAAATATTAGAGATTTGTTTTTTAAAACGATATCTGTTTGAGGTCGACCGATTCCATTAACAGTTTTTGTGGTTATTTTAAAATTAAACTTGTTGCAATTTACTTAGGGCATTGCAGTACTGTGAGGTCAATTATGATGCAGTTTTGTCCATATTATGCTACCTCCAAAAGCAAATTGTAGTTATCAGGATAGGACAAGCTAAAACGAAGTACTATGCTTGTCCAAATATTACAGAAAACAAATTATAATTTATTGTTCTGATGGTTTTTAATCCTGAATTTATTGCACAACTTTAAATACCAAATCTACTGCATGAAGGCAACTTATTGTTACAAAAACATTTTTCTAGAGCATTTTTGTTGTTTTTGATGATAAAATTCTATATGAGTTATGTCTCTGCTTCTGGTTTTTTTTTGACAGATAAAATACTTATATTGCCAAACTGAAAGGTAACACTTTTTTAAAGAGAATTATACGTAGCTTAGGTACTAAAAATTAGTTAAGTGTTGAAAATTCTAACTCTGTCCTTTGAATCTAAAAATGCAACAAAAAAGACTCTTACAGTGTTTTGTTGGCTATTTTGATTTTTCATTGACATACCAATGCGGTACCGAAGAAATTATCAAGTTCGTAGAAGTAAAATGTTAAACTCAGGCAATTTCATTACTTTATTAATTGTTCTATATATCGTTTTTCGGCCTATGGCTAAGATCAAAGTGTATTAGAAGCCTTAACCACTTCGAAATTCATTTTGACGGAGTATGAGAACACAACTACATTTTACAGATGACAATAAACAAAGCCAAACGCGGGCAACGCAACGTGCATCTCCAACCCCTTCAATGCCCTTATTTCCATCTACTCTTTTTTACAGTACGGAAAACTTTTATCAAAGAAATCAAAAGATTCCGCTATAAAAACAGAAGACTTGAAAATTTAAAACAAAAAATCAAGAATTGATATGATGCGGTTGAAAACCAATTAAGATTCATATTGAAAAACTGAGATAACAGCTTACCCTACACGAAGGGGACGAGCTTGATGCAGTCCGAGAAAACCCGGCAACTTCTTAATCAGCCCGACAGGCCCTAATAGTTCAAGAAACCCGAACGGTCCGACAGAAAAGCCCAAAGGGCTGCGAAATCCCAAAACCCAACAGGCTGGAACGGCACGAACAGCCTGACAAATTCGAGAAGCCCAAAAAGCCGAAAACTTCAAAATGTCTGACAGGCCCAAAAGGCACGCACTGCCCGACAAACCCTTATGGCCCGACAGACCCTAGAAGTCTGATATGCCCGAGAGATCCAAACGGTCCAATAGACTCGACGGGCCGAGAAATCCAAAAGGCCCAACAGTCTGACGGACCGAGAGGGCCAAACTTTCCGACAGGACCGAGAGAAGCTGCAAGAGCCAAGAAGGCTTGGCAAGCCTGAGGGGTCCGACTGACCCAAGAGATCAGAACGGTCTCATAGACTCAATAAGCGATTGGAAAAGCCCGAAGGGCCAAGAAATCCAAAAAGCCTAACAGGCCCAAACGTCCTGACAGCCCCGAATGGCTAGAGACAGGCCCCAACAGCTCTGATAAGACCAAACGGGCCGATTGACCGGACAAATATTTAAATTGTCCTCTGTTAGTTTCTAAGAGAGACGGTTGCTCTCAGTGATACTGGAATTATAAATACCTCTAAGTATTTGGGAAGTAACTAATTGCCACTATTCGTACTTTCTGAAGGTGTTTGGTAAACCTTTTCCTTCAGAAAACCTCAAAGTATTTAAATCAGGAAACTGTGGCGGCCACAATATAGGGCCATTACGGCCTATCCAACACTTCGAAGAATTTTTGTTTAACCATTCCCTGGTGTTATAGGCATAGTGAATTAGTGCGTCAGCCTACATCTAGAGTAGTCCATTTTGCAGATTGAATGAAAAATCGTCTCTCAGTTCATTAATGAATTGAAAGTAATTTTTTCCATTCAGGAGCTGCAGTAAAAAGTGAGGTCCAATTGTCGAAACCCTATATAATGGAAAAATCAATCAGATCTCTAGTCTCTCTGAGTATTTACAAAAATTAGTAGTATGTCGGGAGATTGTATTAAAAAATCGGGAGTCGGAAGACGATCGGAAGGCCATAAGAAAATAAGAAGATCTCTCGACATATCGGGAGGGTTGACAACATTGTCCCATTCTTTCTTCTTGGAGCTGGTAAGGCGTTGACTGATATAGTCACCGACATACTACGAGATAATAATTCTAACTTGAATTCGTACTGCCAGAGTTTACACCGATGCTATTAACGCTAGCAGCGGAGTCAAAAAAGGGTGTCCTCTCTCCAGTTTTCTCTTCAACATTACCATTAATCATGTATTCAAGACGTTGCAATCTCGCATCGACAACACCGATGACATAGTATTGATCCATAGTACCAGCCCTGACTTCCAAAATGCTATTAATCTTCTAAAACGCCCACATAACCTTTAAGTTCAACAAATACAAAATCTTTTTCATAGTATCTAGAAAGATCAAATCCATCCTCCACGTCAATAATAGTGCGATTTCTACTCTCGACAAAAACGACCAAAAATCTTCCTGGGCAGGCCTGTAGGCTACTGTCTTCTGAAATCCACCGCAGATATGAAAGACTTTATCAAGCTGGACACGATAATTTTGCAGTCAAAATTGGCTCTTTAACAACGAATAGACGTCCTGAAAACGTTTACTTATCCCCTCTATCTTATTGCCATGCGGACAAGGCAATTTGCAAAAACATCATGGAAACGTTTGGACGACTATCTCTTTTACAAAAAGCTGCCAATAAATACATATATGGACCAAGAAAGCAAAACTTTAGGTATTTTGTTGGTGACCACATTGTGCGACGCCGACGTTGCTCTAGTGCATCGGTTCTCAACCTTTTTCTCCTTGCAAACCCCTTATAAAACCGAAATAAATTGGCGAGCCCCCTAAGTAGTCATTAGTGACAGTACACATTCTGCATTAACTACAATTTCCAAAAACTTAGTAATTTATTTTATTATATTTCTTCATTTCTATTTAGAGGTTGTTGATAATCTGGAAATTGCGGAAGAAAGACAAAATATAAAATACGAGAAGGACAGTATGTACTAGCTCGTAGAGTTGGTTACTGATTTTGACAGAACTTGAGTGACCAAAGCGGTTCTAGTGGATACGGCCTTTAAATTTCTAACCTGGTCAGATGCGGTTGCGCTCAGTTGTGAATAGTTAAGATGAGAAACGGTACGGCTCCAGCTAGTCCTTAGGCCGTATGAGAGTACCTCACGGGCTTGATGGAAAACAGATTCGCAAATTCACAAGGTGAGCAATGTAACATCTGGAAGTAATATGGTTCTTTACCAATTTAGGATCATCGCAATCGTGCTATACTCTTGAACGCGTTAAAAGATCAAAGCAAAACTTTGAAATGCTTCAACGCAGATTCATCTAGTTTGCATTTCCTTGAGAACGGCGAGTAGACTGATTCTCCAAACTGGCGATTCGTGCACTAGGCGTGCTCTAACTTGGTGCGTTTCCAAGCCAACCAAAGATAAAAAATTGGAAACAAGGCCGGTCGCAGATGTCGTTATCAGGACGAAAGTTTGTCTTAGGTGCTACAACACTGTATGGTGGACTCTGCAATCAAGAGAAGTAGATACAACCGATTGTAAGTCATCTTAAGGCTGCGACTGAAACGATAGGTTACCGAATCTTTGGAGAAAACCAAGTAGTAACTGATCTCGTTCTTTACATAAGAACTGAGTCTACGGTTTTACCTTTGGCAATATAGACACCGTCTTACTCAAGTCCGAGAAGTAAAGTTCCCAAAATATGAAGACCTCTGTCGCCAAATGAAAAAACGAATTCGCGAGCGTCACCATCGACCTCGTGGTCGTGGGTGCTCTCAGCTCATAAGACCTTAAAAGTTACCGGTTTGTACGGAAGCTGGGATCTTGAGCAAACGCAAAGACAATAAGACAGCTGTGTGTGAATGACATAATCAGGCAGTCCAGATATATCTTTATACCGAGCACCTGATAGGACATAGACAGTACCAGTCAGAAGTGAGACAATAGACTAGAGAAAAGTGCATCTGATTATACAGAGCGTACTCTGTAGCTGAGACACGTCAAATCGGAAGTTCCTTCTTCTTTTGACGTTACGCATGTACGTATCTTAGCTATAAGTAAAATATGCATAGTAACTTTTTAACAAATTCTTGATATTTGTTATGATGCACCCAAAGTTATAATTTGTTTCTAGGTAATTTTAAAGCACGATAACTCTGCCACTAAGACAAATCGGCCATAAGATCTCTTTGAGAAAAAGGGTTTATTGGCGTTATCTATTTACATCCTGTATTTATGAAACTCGCGTGCAGCCCATGCATCCTAACATAACGTCAGGTTTGGATATTGCAGGTGTTGGCTTCACAAGATCAATCTGATTCTTTGACGATATATTGGCTAGAGTAAACAGAGTTTCTGTTATTCTTCGATGTTCTTTTGTTTGAAAGTTTTGGGCACTGACTACCGTGTCATCTAATCCTTGGAATTCAAACGCAGACTCAAAAAATTGCTTTTCGCTTCCATACTTAAACTCACATCTTAACTGTGGGGTACAGTTAGTTGCATTCGATATATTTAATTTATTTTATTTTATTTAAGATTTCTTTTTATTTTTTGAAACTTTTTTTATTGTTCCGTTTCATGGCGGCTTGGGTTGGGAAAGAGAGAGCAAAAGAGAAAGACAACTTGGTGAACATTCTTAATTTTTGAAGAGATGCTGTCAAATTGGTGACTGGCTCTGGAAATCTGATGACTGAATTCACTGGGTGATGCTGGCTGAGTGAACGAAAGGAATTTACTGAAAGACCTGGGGCAAGCAAGCAAACTAATGTTGCATTATTTTTCATCCAAGATGATTTTAAAAGTTGGGATTTTTGAGAGTGACTGTGTTGAAGTGCGACAAAATGTCAGCGCAGATTTTGTATGTTGTTGAGACGCTGAAAACGGTCGTGAGCATGGACGCAATAAGCAGTTTCTCATTGTCAAAGTAGCAAGGATGCTGATGATATTTGGTGAGGTTCTCACATTTATCAAAGGCTTTTCGAGCCTGTCTACGGAAGAGGAGCCGCTATGCAGTCAATGAAGTTTTTTATTTTATAACAGTGTGCTTTATGTTACATCGTAGTTTGAATGAACATTGATAACACTTGAACATTAAGATAAAAATAAGCACGTTATCCAGGAAACAGTGCAATACAATACGGATTAAAAGTAGAAACCAATAAAATAAGTAAAATAAGATACAAGTGATGCAACGAAAGATCAGGTTATTGATGAAGAGACAGTCAACTGTCAGTTCATATCACAAGAGAAGGCGTAATTAATTGTTTTGTTCATTCTTGAAAGGGTTGTTGAAGATTCCTGAAGCTAGGTTTTGATAGAGACAGTAAATGGCGATGGAAATGTTGTGATAACATCCTGAAACTATTGTTAAGAAAGGTATGTAGTTTATTCTTTCTTAGGCCTTCCTAGCTCTTTTTTGTCTCAGTTTCTCCTATTTAAAGACTCGTTAAATATTTGTTTTAATTTAAATGTGTGGTTTTAATCCTTAAAATCTGAAAAATTTATCGTTTCAAATAAAAAATAAACGGTTACCAAAGAACCGAAATATTTCAGCATGGTGTCATTTTGTACAGCTCGATGAGTTGATTAAATGTTTATGTATCTAACTGTGGTAGAAATTCAAATTTGAGTCGATTCATAATTTCATTTAAAAAAGAAAGTTTACTTATTATTCTAGAGGGTGTATAAAAACTTTAATTAACTAGTTTGAATTAGCAAAGTGGAACCTACTAGTTAAACAACTACAACACTTCTCTGCAGACCAAATTAACATATCACCTTAAAACGCAAAATGTCATTGTAAATGTTTTCCCCTGAATGGAGCTGATCCTAATTGGTTGTTGTTGTCAAGGGAAAGTTCAAATTATAATTATGTTTTTGAAGTGAGCATATTAAGTACTACAACATGAAATCATCTCGCGTGAATTTTTCTGTTCGTGGGCACTTTTATTAATAATAGTGGAACAGATTAAAGGTATTACCGTTTTATGTAATTTTGCTAATCAAAAATGCTTTGTTTTAAGATTTCTATTTAAATTATTCTACATATGTTGCAATTTCTACAGAAGTCGTTTTCTACTGTTTGTTTTGCGTTTTTAAAAAGTTCGTGGTTAATTTTTAATAGAAATTTATTTGATCAAAATATTTTTTAATTAAAGCAGAAGTGTGAGAAATTCATGTGTGGAATATCATGTGGTCCAGATATCTTTCCTTGTGACAACACATATCTGGTGTGATTCTCCGCATTTTCTTGCAAGTCCTTTCCTTCAATGCAATCAAACCGTCTGGGGCACTATTAATACCCACCTCAAAGCTGGACTTCTAGGTGTCTCCCTGCTTTGAAAGCAGTCTCCTGGGAAACAACCTTTTAACGACTTCCATTGATAGATTGACACCGTGCAAAGTCACTTAATCCTGTTGGAACCAAATGTCATTGCCTTGTATCGCTCGGAAGTAAACGGTAACCGCCTGATAGTTTCCATCTGAAACAAAACACAGCCCAATGATGCCAGATGCAGGCATTGCGGCCTATATGATGACTTTAGGGTTGTGTTAATTATTTCTGATGCTTCAGTTAGAGGTTGAGAGCACAGCAATACTGAGAATTTTGCTTATTCACACAACCATGCAAATGAAAATGTCTTATCACTAAACAAATCATTGTTGAAATCTGAAACTTTTTCCAGAAATTTCTGTTGAGATAGTTCCCGAATTGAATAATCTTTGTTCTGTGTTTTGGTTTGTCTTTGTCTTGACTATCGGATAAGATCATCAGAACCCATATAGAAATTTTTCTACAACATTAAGATTTCTTCTGGGATATTCCTAAAGTTGATATTTTATATCAAACCTCTTCCAGAATAGTCTGGACATTGCAAAAGCTAAAACCATGGTAATAGAATTCAAACTGCTAAAGTTCGAGTTTGATCTATAACTGAAAGGATTTGTAACGAGTCTATTATGACTATTTTCTGCAATTCTTTATATCTAGCATTTGGTATTTTCTAGATTTCTTCTCCATAATTATCAGTTAAAGTCTACAAATTGGTCAAACGTTCAGTTTATGTAGTGGGTTCCATATTTGTCAAGTAAGATACTGTAACAGCCGGGTGTCAACCAGATTTCAATCGCTCCATAAAGATCTTGCACGTATATTTGAAGTGTTTGTATCCACTGACACGATTTCAGTGGCATCCGACCACAATCTGCTGACTTCGGTCGGGCAAGTCGCTGCATCCGACATTGTCGTCAGTTTCTTACCACAACCTGTCCTTGCCAGTGGAATTTTCTACTTTATTTTAATATGTTTGGAGGTAGAAAGACATCCTTATTTATACGACGTCTCCCTATAGCTGACCACTTAAAGCGCACAGTTCTAGAAAAAGCGTGGGCCGAAGTTGGAAAAGAATTGGGATTATCAGGTAAATAAAATACATAAATATACAGCACATATAGCGGTTGTTTCAAAAGTTTCATCATCAAGGTAACCCATAGTCTAACAAGCGTTCATCGAGTAATATTGATGTTAAACAGTGATAGATAGTAATTTACAGCCGTTCTTGATGCCGAGACTTTTCAAACACCAGTTCATATTCCGTATATTTCTATCTTATACAATAATTGGCAGCAAACTGAAAGACTGTTCTTTTTTAAAACCTGGCCATCTCTATCAACATAGTATTTCCATTGCCAAAAGATAGCGCCTTGCTCACTCACGAAATAGCAAACAAGATAATGGCCATATGACGCTGGTCGTTGACTTGCCAATTGGAAATCTCTTGCTTCCATGCATACCGGTCTGATATTTTCCGCCTCCTCTCGATTTTTTCTGCAACATATGCACGACCTTTACTTTTTCTTACAAAATTATGCAGTATGCAGTACGTCTTTATAATATTTTTTATAGTTCCCCTGTTGGGAGACACAATGCATGACTTCAGAATTTGGAACTGCTGGCCCATCATTCCAAAAGCGCACTCTACAACTCTGCGTGCACGGCTCAGCCGATAATTAAATACGTGTCTTATGTTAGTCAGTCTTCATTATTTGTATAGCGTTAAAAGTAAACTTTTTAATGGAAAAAAAACCATCCCTATTCAACCATTGACCAAGCCTGGACTAGTGGAAAATCTCTCCATTGCTCATTCTCCCATAGTAAAGTTTCCATTCGCATCTGCGCATGCAACTAGAACAATTGCATGGTAATGCTTGTAGTTGATGTCTAACGATTCAGCATGTGAAAGCTTTTGAGTTCGAATGTCCTTACCATCTAAGCTGCCAATGCAATTGGGAAGGTTCCAAAGCTCATGAAACCTTTCTGAAACGTTCATCCACATATTTTCATTAAGTCTTGGCATATTTATATTCGGGGTAGAGAACCTGCTATATGGAAGTCACGGTTGAAGAGATTATTTTTGACACGGTTGTGTGCCCTCGGACAAAGTATAGAGCAAGAGAGGACATAGATCTTCAAGTACCTGAAAACGAAAAGATCGATTACAAAAGAATCAAAAATGTATCCCGTAAATAAACGTTTTTCTACTTTCAGGTGAACTCAGCAAAAAACGTTGGGCAAATCTAAGAACTGCCCATGTTCGAAAAACATCTATTCCAAAAAATGGCTCAGGTGCCAAGATGAACTATTGCCTCAACAAGTATATACAGTTTTTATACCACACATCAAGTTACCTGTCAAATCTACTGGTAGCAACTTGTCTCCTGTTACTAGTGAATCGTCTGGCCAGCAGTTATCTAAAAATCAACGTCCTAATATGGAAGTACATGGAAATGATTCGCAGGATGAACTCGTAACTGTAAATTGTTCAAAACAATCTCAGAATGAGAATAACGCCCTTGACTAACAAACAAGTAGTTCAATGCGCAGTGAACATCCTAGTAATAGTAAGAAAGCTGCAAAACCTAAATCTGATGTTCAAACTTTCCTAGAATATTTCCAGGCCGAAAAGCAAAATATTAGTGGTGTTGCAGAAAATCCACGAAGGCATTTCTTATTGAGTTTGCAGCCAGAGGTAAACGAGCTACTTGAAACTCAATTTTGAGTGTTTAAAAGGCGTGTTCTTGTACTTCTGGATGACCTTCAGCTGCCATAGTCTTCCACCCCAGATATTGCATCCTACTCAAGATCGTGATTTGACACACCAGTTTCGACCCTCTCATTTCATGAGAACTATGGAGGTACTCGCAGAACGGCAGAATAGGTGGAATCCTCAGAAGAGATGGGATACAATATTATGTAATACTGCGATTGTGTATGTATGTAAGTGTTATGAGAAATCTCTCTTCTATTGTTACATACACTAATGGACAAAATTAAAAGAACAAAAAAATTTCCCACATTTTTTAGTGATTTTAGAACTGCTGTATCTCAGTGGCAAATGATCGTATCGAGATTCTGGAAAAAGCATTTTGAAGCTTTAAGATTCTAGTTTTCAGATCTTTTAGTCAAAGATTTTTAAAAGCTACGGTTATCACGCAATCCTAAGAAATAGAGCACAAAAAAAATGTTCCAATTTTTTTGTTTTCTAAATCTAAACGTTTTGCTAGATTCAATTGCAACTTTACAGGGTTTTGACGAGTATATCGAGCTATAAAAGTCACGCTTAACATTAGTCATTTCATGAATATTTGTAATTTAGCCGCTGATTTTCTAAAAAACCATAAATTACTCTTTTTTTCTTGTTTTCTCAAATTCATATCAAGAATGGAAAAAACTTTTTTCCTGAAGATCGCGACAGTATCTTGTGGAAAATATATATCAGTTTCTAAAGCTGCCCTTTAATTTGATTTAAGACAAAAGAATCTTTTTCCATTAAAAGTCCGATATCTCGGTGAAAAATGGTCGTGTCAAGGTTTAAAAAAAAAGGAAATTGAAGCTGAATAAACAAGCTATCCGATCCATGCAATGGTTTAGCTGAAAAGAATGTTTCCGAGTCTGTGAACCCAAAAACAAATTTGCAAAATTTGTCTGCACGCTATTTCTTAGGATTGCGTAACAACCGTAGCTCCTAAAACTTTTTGACTAAAAGATCTAAAAACTAGAATCTTGAAGCTTCAAAATGCTTTTTTTGAAATTTCCATACGAGCATTTTTCACTGAGATATAGCATTTCCAAAATCACTAAAAACTTTGGGAAATTTTTTTGTTCCTTTAATTTTTTCCATTAGTGTATTTCCTGTAGTTGGTATCCTTTTTTGGAAATTTGTGCACGCAGGAGGTCTGCCAAAAGATTAACGTTCTCTTTAGAGAGTATATAGATTTGAACTTGTTTTAGTGATCAGCCAGTTTACGGGCACAATATCTTTATTACTTGATATGTACGGATGCAGTCAAAACTTGTGTTTGTCTCCTATAGTACGCGAGCATCACAGCTTCTTCCTCACTGGACGACATACTGTACGAGACTGAAGGAAATTTCCTTCAGTGAGGTTATCAGCTGATCACAATCGCACAGACTGAATCCGGTGGACATGCTACAAACGATTTCGGTCGGATCGATCTGATCGGCCCGACTGTGATCTGTCCGATCTGGTGGTCACCCGGCCGAAGGGGTCGTGCTAAATTGCATTCTATGCATCCTAGTGCATCCCATGAGATTTCAATGCATACCTGCATCATGGAATTGCATTGGAAGTTCAAATAATGCATTGGAATCTCATGGGATGCACTGTGATGCATGAGAAGGTCTTTTGTCAACTCATCTGGAGACATAAAATTCTAATTTCTGCAAAGCTTATTTTTTTGACATTTTCTAGATTGCACAATTACCTAACAATATTTACTCAATGGAGGATTGTAAATTCTTCTGATGTTGATGTACATATCGATGCAAATTTTTTACCCGTTTCTGAAATCTATCTAGATCTTTAATTCTATATAATTCTACAGAATTGTAGAACGTAAAATCTCTAGCAGCCCTGTTTCGATGTACGATCGTTTAAAAATATTTTTTTTAAAATTTTTATAACAGGATTAGACATAGATTCTATGAGATAAATATCATCGCTTTCCCACTAATAAGAAAACTGCTTGAGAAAAAAGAAATTATCAATCTTTATTAAAAAGATATCTTTGCAGTCCGACTGACATTTTAACGATTCATTCTTAATTTTCCTGTCCATAAGTATTCATAATCTACAACATATAACCATTAAAAGATATCTGAAACTGACACCCATAAAAGAGTTTTCTTCATAAAAAAGATATAAAAAACTTATCGTATCTATTTCTTTAAATACGTGATGTTACATTTTTAATTTTTTATGACTCTTCTAAAGGCTAACCTGAATTTATAAAAATTTTAAATAAGTTAAATAACATAACCGGTATGTAAATACCGCATTTTCCCATCGTTGCTCAAACTTCAGTTTGAATGTAAAAATAAATAAAGCCATTAAATGTCATCCACCTTCTCAATCCATTACTTTAAGTCTCCGCAAAGCGCTTAATCATTGACTCATTAAAGACCTTGTTTTTAACTTATTTTAATTTAGTTTCGTACGTTTTTTATTTTCTCGTGATCTTTTTTGTTGGCCCTCATTTCCTCCTTCCGTATGAAAGGCTGTTGTGGGTTTTTTTCTCTTGTATGCGAACCAAACGGATTTGACATTACGAAATTTCTAGCTTTAAGATATTCACGGTCAAGTTAATGTTTTAAATAAAATAATTATCCTTGACCGAAACTTGACACGACTGAAACGGAATTAACTTTCACCCCTTCCTTATAGTATCGAAAGCTGCAAACCTGTCAATTATCTTGAGAAATATTTTGCACTTTGTTTTAAATTGCTTTTCGTGCAACATTTGTTGTGCAATAATTAAAATAGCCTACTAAAAATGTTTCAATTTATTAGGTATGCACATGTTATCTTTGGTACTTAGGTGTTTGCTAATTAATTCGTGGCTTTGATATTATCGTGTATTTATTACTCTGGGTGTACTAATACATTCCTATTTAGTTCATTTATAAATAATAATGATTTATACTCCAACAATTAAGACTATTGTGTTTAAATTGTATATTTAAGTACACTGTGGCTTGTGGCGCTATCATGGTAATTAAAAACAGGATTTCTATGCGCTAAAAATGTCATATAGTTTGTACGCGTTTATGAATTATTAGAAATTACTGGCTGAGACATATATTTAATCGTTTCAGATAAGGTACATGTATGTACTTAATATCTAGCACCTAGTATACGGTTCTTGCATAAAAAATGCGTAATGTCATTTTTAGATACAGAAAAACAACTACCTGTTTTACAAGTTTTGCTTTATAAATCTTTTTCAGCGCTTGATGTGACTAAATGTGTATGTTAATACTTAGTTTTTACTACTATTTTATGGTGGCATATAAAACTATGTGGGTATTGCATTTTACTATTACAAATCTTAAAATCATACCTTCCATGTGCAAGTGTCTGGAGTTTTGCACGCAATCAAACCATTAATATTATTACACAACATATCACTCAATTAAACTTGATTGTTTTTATCTAAAGTCGATGCAGAATTTCCGCACGCAAGCTCCTTATTTTAAGTTATTGCTTCTGACGTATAACCTTAGTTTTCATCCAAATCTTTCCTAGTTGCTGTGGTATTTTGTAGTATGTTATATTGCGTGTATTACTTTACATAGAATAGACTTGATAAAATTCAGTGTGTGTGTATAGTATGTCAGAGGTATTAAAAGTGTTCTACTATGAAACAGAATAATGTTAAATATGGATTCTCTGAAGTCTTCCGTAAGTTAAAGGGTTTGTTTCAATATTAGTTAAATAGTTTGGTAGTACATTACATAGTTAATTCTAGCTGTCGACCCCCATGTTCATTGGAGTAGTATTAAATATCATCAAAATAGTACAAAATACTGCAGAATTCCAACGATGGATAAACACGAGTATATTGCAGTATCTTCGAATGCTATAAAATCTTTACTAGACTTAGTATGCCTTGCACGATGCATAACTAAAAAATATCAGATTTTTTTGTAAATTCTCTCATAACTGTGTTTTCTTTTGATTTAATTGCTTTAACGGAATCTTGGTTACCTGAAGGAATTAATTCAAGTTTACATTAATATCGTCACTCCTAGCAGGAAATAGTCTAGTACGTATTACTTTGAAAGATGACAAAATTCCCGACAACTTTAGTAGTAAAAGGTTTTTTCTAATCCCAATACCAAGCGAGCTACAGTTGGTCAAAGTTCAGCAAAATTTCTCATTTTTTCTGAAAGTTCTAATAGGTATATATAAATAGTAGTATTCAGCACTGAATTCTGATGATAGTTATAACAGTTGGAAAAATGGGATATAGAAACGTAAGCATAATTGTTCAGTGAGAAGAAGTTGTATTTAGAAAGAAAGAACGAGCACTTAAAAGTAAACGGTGGTATTTCATATAATTTCAATAGATCAATCATGTTTCTTGCGTTTGGATGGTCCTGGCTCATCAATAATGTCTTTTTCCAACTATTTGCTGTCTTCTTCATCCCTTAACTTAGCTTCAACTTGTTCGAGCCTACTAAATGTTTCATTGTCATTTTCAACTGCACCTCAGGCATATTATTACATGAGAGACCACGCAGATGAGCAATGCAAACCTGACTTTCTGCAACTGCATGCTCCTCCACAACCCTGTATTACAGGAACAAGAAACAACCTTCAGCAGTGACTCAGGTGCTGCGTCTTTAATCATCATAATTGCGATAAGACCAGATGAGCCTTTCTTCCATCCCCATTCTAGTGGGTTTGTTTTTTGGCCCAACCATGTTTGCACGTGGTGATAAGCATGCTGCATTTGATGTAGGTTAAAAGCAGTTCTTGCGACCGATTTGACAAACAAATAGTATCTTAAATCGTCCAAGGTGAGCTGTTGCCCTGTTGCCACTATGCAAGCTGGAGAGGCGTAGGGTTTAGAGAATTTCTCTGCTTCTACTTTTAGATGTGGATCTTATTCAATGAGAGAAAATAATTTGGATTTTCCGTGGTCAAAAAGAGCTAAATGAATAAATGCATGATTGATAAGGATCAAACTTAAAGGAAGTTGTTGTCTACCATAAACCTGTTTTTTGCCTTTTTCTGGTTTAAGGAAGTACAAGTCCTCATAAGCGTTTGCTAGCCCTGTTAGGAGAATGAGAACGTCAATATCCTCACTAACAATAGCCACACTTTCTAATTTTGCTGCTTGGGAAATAGCTGTAGAAACGATGATTTCATCTGCGTCTTTTTTTGCGTGTTGAACTTGAACGTTTTCTTTTCCCAAGTTTTCCCAATTAGAAAGTTGCTTGCATACTCTGCAATGCATTGACAAGCTTTTTTTAAAATTGAACATAGGGATTTGCATGTTCAGAAATAAAAAAGTACCTCACTGTATATAAGTTATATAAGGAAACACATATGTAGTTGCATATGAACAATATATACATGCAGAGGGTGTTACATAATGATCGTGAACACTTTTGAAGTTTAATAACGTATTTATTTGCGAAACTATTTTACATTCTTTTTTTTATTTAAAAACCTTTATTTTTGTGGATTTTTAAACAACGCTTCGGTCATGATGCCAGCGCCAACTAATTCCTGGGGCATGTCTTTCCAGACACGTTTTACGGCGCGTTTTAAAGCTGCCACATCCTTCGCTTTGGTTCTCCAAAGTTGCTGTTTCATGTAGCTCCGCACAAAATAATCCATAGGAGCAGCATCAGGTGACTTAGACATCCATTTTTCTTGAGAAATAAATTTTAATTTGCCTTTCATAAACTCCGTGGTGATTTTAGAAACGTGCGAGGGTGCGGAATCATTGTGGAAGGCGAAATCACCATCAGAATACAAACGTAAGGCGTCTTTGGTCAAAAAAGGTTTTAAAACGTTGTTGATATAGTACGTGCTATTAACTTTTGCTCCGGGATCAACAAAATGTAGTTTTGTTTTACCGTTAAACGAAGCCCCATCCCACACCATAAATCCTGATGAATGATTTTCTCGTCGTTGGTAAACTTCCAATGTGGGATGTTTTACGTCTCTGGAAACATACTAAATACGCCGTGTTTCTTTTACATTATTCATGTAGAACCAAGCTTCATCGGTGGTGATGTATTTTTTCCATTTAGCATTATTTAAAGAACGATATAAACCCCAAGAACGTTTCTTCCGCTTTTCAATGTTAACTTTGGTCAACCGATGAACTTGGAGTTTTTTTCTCACTTTTAACTTTAAGGTTTTGTTAATATGATAATTGACCATTCTTCCTGACACACCTATCACCTTTCCCATTTGTCTTTCGCTCGAAGGATTGATCTGGGATGCCATTCTCTTGATCTTATTTAACCTCGGCGTTTGTTACCACCGATCTCGGCCTACCAAATGAAGACCTTTTCTTACTTTTCTTGCATTTTTTTGGTAAATTATTCCTTTCACTGTTTATTTTAGATATCACTCCCAAAGATATT
>VTPC01004655.1:0-13421 GCA_011009095.1 Ignelater luminosus
CATGTTTAAGGTATGTATAATATTGTTTGTATTGAATTCTAAAGTTACGTTTAATTTCTAACAATTTCGTGTGTAAAGCATAGCTCTATTAAGCAGAATTTTGACTTATTATTTAAATATTTACTTAGTTACTTATTTTCAGTTTAATATTTTGTAAAATTCATATTCATTAGCGTATTATTTTATTTTTATATTCAGTTCTTGCTAAATAATGCCGTAATAAAGATAACGTCGCATGCATTCTAGTAGCAAAAGCCTGCCTGAATCCCCACCACTGCGGTAGACGTGTAGCTGGCCCGAGACATTCAGGTGGCCCTGGTGAAAATATTCCAGCACTTGTTTTTAACTTGATTTTCAATTTTTAATAAAGTTCTAGTCATTTACGACCCACAAACCTTGAAAGAAATTTGCTATATGACAGATTAAAAAGTAACTACTAGTATACTAAAAAGTACGCCTTTAGTTATTAAAAGTTACACCCTGCGTTATTAACCAGTAATAGAATTTGGTAAAAATAAAAACAACATAAATAAAACTAGAGATGTTTATCACTTTTAATAAAAACTCCGATAATCCCAACACAACCTCTACTATAAAAGTTTTACTAGACAATATAAAAAAATAAATAATAGAAAAGTTTTTCATACAAATAACATTGGCACGAACTATATTGGTCATTAATTTCAAATTTTATACACATTATTATGTGCCTTTTACTATTCTAATAAGTTTGTATAATTTATTCTTAATAATACCTTATAAATTTACATTTTAATATTTTTTAAACTTCTAAAAGTTCTACAAACCTATCCCTTACCTGAGAAAATACTTTTAAGTTTTAACATTCTTTATTTTTACCACCTATCTATTTATTCGTAAATTTTGATATCAAAAAACACTTTGTGCCCATATAACATGATATAAAGAAAGCAAACAAAGATCAATAGCAATTAATAGTAAATGCTTCTAATAACGAAATTTTCTCCAAAAGCAAAAGAACTAACGAAACTTATTGCATTAAATTTCAGCGATAAGTAAATTAATACAAAACAGAGAGTCTGAAGAGGTGTCAGTACAATAATTATAAATCATGCAAGACTTGTATCAAAAGTAAAAAAAAACGAATATTTCGAAATGATCTAACTAATATAAAAATCTCAAACACTTATTTAGCAAAGTTAACCATCCTTTTCTAACAGTTCTGCTTGCTCTAAAGAGTCCAAAGTATCATTTGAGCTGGAGTGTGTCAAGTCTGTTAATTCATCTAGATGCTTCTGCCGTTTTCTGACATTCCAATGTAGACATTCTGCTAAAGAATCGAACCAGTCGGATATTTGATCTTGGGCACAAATACTAGGCACAGGGTATATCGATGTAGTTACTCTTAAACTGAAAAGTAAAAATTGGTATTAGTAATGCAAAAATGATCAAAGAAATGATTTGAGATAATATCCAAGAATTATCGTGCATGCCAAGTTTATGACACAAAATAAAATTTATTTAAGTGCATACCAAAAACAGACAGAAAAAATACAATAATTAACTTGGACAATAAATATGTAGTTTGTCTTTTTTCATTGAACATTCGTAATACAACCCACTGTATTTAAAATTGACTTTTATATTTTCGTATGTTGTATAAATAACAAACCAAAGTAGTCGGCTATTTAAAATATAAAAAGCTATATCTTCATGACAATTTTTTTAATTTTACCACAAAGAGTGTTATATTATTTTTTGTTTTTTGAGGTTGTTAAACAAATTATGACATTAAAACATGTACTTTTTATCTGTTTTCACTAGATAAGCGTTTAACTAAACAAAAGAATGCCAAGTCACTCATTGTTATTGGTATCAATAATTAGTGAAAAGAGATCTACATGAGTTACTTGGAGCAAACAGTTTTATTTTATTAGCAGTATTTCATTATCATTGTGTATATGGCTAATTTAACTTTTTTTATTTTTAATTAACATTTTGAGCACAGTTTTTAATTTGTAAATCTCACAATTTAAGACCTACCTATCACCATGTAAAAGCTCTTGCCTGTTCCTTCCATCAAAAGAAACCCATGAAGTATTTCGACTATCAGGGGATACAGATATCTAAAACAAACATAAATAAATCATCAAATTCCAAAAACAAAATAAAAAAATATACCATACCTTCAATTCAACACCAGCAGGAACAACAATAGGCCTAAAGCTAAGTGAATGTGGGCAAATAGGTGTGACCATAATTGCAGGAACACTTGGATGTATCATTGAGGCACCTGCTGCTACAGCATATGCCGTGCTTCCTGTTGGTGTACTGACAATTAACCCATCCCCTTGAACATTTGTGATATGTTTTCCATCAAGGAACAGATCAATATTAGATAAATAAGGTGAAGGTCCTCTATCAACCACAACTTCATTTAAAACCAGTAAGTTTGTAGATGGTTTCCTTTCTGTTTTATTTTTACCGTTATCATCTAATTCCCCTTTTCTAATAATTATACACCTTAATCGACTACGTAAAGTAAGTGCAGCATTACCTTCAAGAACATTATTGACTTGTTCTTGAAAGTTATCAAATCGGAATGGTGTTAGAAAACCGAGTGAACCTAAATGGAAAGCCATGACAGGTGGAACAGACTGTTGAAATAAAAGACTAGCATATAATAAAGTTCCATCGCCACCCATGCATATTATAAAATCGATTTTATCAGTGAGATCATCTTTTCCATCCCTGAATGTCATTAGTTTGTCTTTGATTGTTGTGAAATTAGAAAATTGGTCCAAGTAAGTATCATCCATTACTGAAGCTTCGACAAACACTACCATTCGCTTTTCCTGAAATAAAAAAAGATTTTTTTTAGTATCTGATAAATTTCGAAAGAAATTAGAATGACAAAAATCTCTACAAACTGTTTATTTGCAAATTGCATAAACAAGAAAGATATCTTGTTATCAAACAAGTAGGTGTTAAATGAGATTAGATTACATAAATACTTTTAATATACTCTTTGCGTAACATATTCAATTTTGTAATGAAAATAAATTGATATAATAATTGATAAGTGAGATAAACAATGCACCAAAAACAAATTGTGAGTCGTTTGTAAGATGAGTAGGGACTTAATATAAAGTAAATTAAATTTTTATTATTGTTTGTTTTATAATGTGATTGCTTTCACATAACAGTGTAGAGCTAAATAGTATCAGGTACTATATGTTAAAACAATCGGCAGTGCTAGTCAACATTATTATATAATTCTTATTTACTTACACTGTATATATTTTAATATCCTATTTATGCCTACAACAATATTTATATTTTTTATACTTTATCTGTGATTTTTTATGTTTATGCATTTACATTTTATACATTATTCTGATCATGCTTTTTCTCATACAGTAATACTATGTTTTACTGGGTGTCTACAGTTTATTGTTATAATTTTATATGCAAGTCGGTATCATTAGAGTGTAATTATGTAAAATAGCTCACTAATAAATTAAAACACAGTAATAATATAAAGCTATTTATTGATGACATGAGGTGGATGAATGCTAAGCTAGATTTCTGATGGAACAATAAATAAAGCAAATCATCACTACAAAACATGATCTGTTAGAAATACACATACTAAATACCTACACAATGGAAAACAAACTTACAATCATTGACAAATTGTCTTATTTGCACAGCCTTGAACATCTTTATACCTTTTTATTTATTTTCCACAAAATAGACTTGAAGAAATAAAAATTATAACATTGATTAAAGATACCTACATTATTTTGCCAAATTATAAAAAGGCCTAAGGACTTAAAGTTTTACATAATATTCTGTAAAATCATCGCCAGGATGTCTCTATTATCATGCTTATTAGTCAGTTTCATTTTGTCTAGAAATTCTTAAGACCTTGATAAGAAGTACTCATGTCAGTTTTACTAATTCTCTTAAAAGTAAAACCATTCAATGAATTCCTTCTACCTAATTCTTGTAGGAATCATGACTTGAAGTAATCTCTAATTCATATCAGTCAGTGGTTATCAAATTTTTAGAACATCGAGTTTATCGGCAAATTAAGCTGTTACATTGAAGGACTCTACTCCAAGACACCATGGTGCACAGTTTAAGAATCACTGATCTACATAATTGTGTGTTTATGTTGAGAAAAGCAATTTTAAAATTCTTCTCTAGCAAGATTTGATGTTCTCTTTGGATTGCTTTCATTTATACATTATCTTTGCAATTTAAATGAATTTATTATGTATTTATAAAGACCTAAATGATAAGGTATTTTCCTTAAAAAATATGATAAAACTAGGATATAGCGGTCAGTTTTATTGTAAATATTTTTCATGACCCAACGATGCTTTATCATATCATAATGATAAATAATCTGCTACATATAAGCAAGATGTTGTGTGGAGTATACACATATCCGTTTAAGATGAGCCATCTGTTTTAAGGATTCTATTTTAAGAAAAAGATAGAAACAAATAGTAGTGCTGATAAAGCGATAAGAAATATGATCATCAATAAACATCAATAATTCTAAACGAACACTTCTGAATCGTCATGCTGTATATTATCAGACACACATGCACGGGCTCACCTAATGTACGATAATCTAGTAAAAAATGATATAAGTACGTCAAGTGATAAAATCAGCTTATTTTATGGTTTGATCATCTAAAAGCTTTTTAAGAAATTCTATATTAATCATAAACATTTTAATTGCTCCTCCTGTCTAGATTTGATAAGTCATTGTCAAGGTAAAGTTGAAATATTTCTAGAAGATTCTGGGAAATATAAAATTGTGATTTCATTTATTTACTTTTTGTCAAACAAAACAAGCAACAATTACATAATGTAAATGAAGTACAATTGTTGCATAAAATTTAAATTATAATACATAATGGGTAATTCTCCTATACATTTAAATATCAAGTAATCATCATACAATGAAGTTCATTTAAAAAATAATGAACACCTTTTGTTTGACGTTAACTTCCGATTATTATATCAGAAGTAAAAAATTAAAATGCCGAGTCATTTAATTTTGGAATATTAAATAATTATTGTTTTCTAATTTAAGGATAAGCAAGGCAAACATATTAGGTAAAAAAACGAGGATAAAAAAAGGTACTAAAAATCTGCTTGTACGAGACATACTAAATGAGCTGAAGAAATCATTTTGAAGAAAATTAAATATATTTGTGTCAGTCATTAGACTGGTTTTTTCTTGCATGTCATTGAAGAATCTTTATTACACCATTATTACTTTTTCCTTAATAGTTAAACGTAACCTAGAAGCATGACTGGCTTACAAAATAAAATGAAATTCTTTCTGTCATTTTTCTTCACTGCACACTTGGTCATATGTTCTTCTCCCACAGATTCTAATTTGGCAGTGTAGTACTTGTTATTAGATGACCATATAATTTGTACTATGCCTAAACTTTAAAGTTATTTACAATACTGTTAAATGCTTTTGATTTTTACCTTCTTTAAATAGTCCATCTGTGTTGTATTTCTTACAAACTTTTTTTCGTAAGGTCTAGTCTTTAAACCGAAAAAGAGTATGGAAACACGTGAGATTTTTTTTTGTATTAGTGCTCATTAGATTGACTAACATAGAATAAGTCTTCTTATAGTGCAGCACCAAGGGAAGTTGTGTAGAGACAAATAAATATCTATAAATAATTGAAGAGAATCCTTTCATGTACTAGTCTAAACGCAATCAATTATTACTAGCAATTGAAAAACCCAGTGAGAGAATAAGCTATTTTCCTATAAGTGAAGACGGAAGAAAAGTGTTTATTAAAACACTCATAACATCTGAAAAGTTAAAAATTTCCGCAAGTACATATTTAAACAATGCAATGTCATGATATTTGATTCAAATAATATTCTTCTATAATAAAACAACCTTGCAATTTTTTTGTTTTGTAGTTAAGGTTTTGGGTCGCAGTTTCCTTGTACCTCATAGCTTCAATTACTTGGTCACTTTTCCGCCTACTGGAATTCAGCCAAACCCGGAGGTACTTCAACCCTCGGTAGGAATCTTAAAAGTATACAATTCATCGTGGTCAATACAATTTCTTTTTGCGAGAAAAGTCTTAGGAATTCAGTCGGAATCGAATCCGTGACCTTCGGGTTGATAGTCGGATGACATATCCTGTGATCAAAAAAAAATCGTCAAGCGTACTATGTCTAATATTGAATTGGTCAAGTAGGGTGGGTTTATTTAATATAGGACTACTACAAAAGATTCATATGCACATGTGTGCTGCTTGGCAAGTTCCCATACCTTTTTTTGAGCTATTTTAAGTTTTTTAAATTCTAAATCTCTGGAGACCGATGAAAAAAAGGCAATCTCTGCCAAAAAGCAGATGAGACAGACAGTTGGCTTCTATCTATGATAAGAAAATACGAAAATATGTTATAGTACGTTATGACAAATGTTTCAGTATTAGTGGGAATGAACTATGTAGAAAGATAAATTAGGACTTTCAATTTGTTATGGCATTAGTAAATATTCCTGTTACACCATATTAAATATGTGCAAGCATATCTTCTTTCGTACTCCTATTTGCTTCGCTCTTATTCTTTTTCTTCTTCTTGGAGTTCGTCTTCTATTCGCTCCCCAATTTCGTTTCCTAGTAACTTTCCTAGTTTATGCTATTTATTTTCTGATGATGGCATCCTTGGGATGTTATATGACATTATTTGCAAAATCATGCCTATCGTTTCTCATATTTTTCATTGCTATCTCTTTTATCTTGTCACCATCAATTATTATTGTTAATCTTTTCTTGCCTTAAGATTATATCTTCAATACTTCTGCTTTCTACTATTTGATTACTTTCTGTCTCGTTCCATCCAGATTCAAAAAGTCTGAACAGTTTGAAGATCAACCAAAAACACCTGCGTCAAAAATTATAATACGCGTTATTATGTTTCAAAATTAAACTCGGCCGGCCCAAACTTAAGTTCTGAATAAATATGATATTTAGGTGGCGTCTCTATGTGGTCCGGTCAATGTACCTTTCGAGCCAGTGAGGCCCTTTTTGCAAAGCTTAATTTTCGTCTTCGATTAACCGCTGCCTTTTACAATTATGTATAATAAAATGTCGATAGACGAATGCGTAGAAGTAATCTAATAGATAATTGACTTATATGGAGCCCTAATCAGGTATTTTATTTCAAACTCGGTTTGTTTTCGATTTTGTCATTAAACTGGCATTCAAAGAATGATAAAACCAAAGGTATTGAACATTTCCAGGTTCCATTGAGTTTCATTATCACCTCTTGCTTGATTCTCCCCAACTCTTTGGTTTTTATGCCAATAATATTAACGGATTTGTCAATTTCGTTGGCCAAACTAAGAATGGAAGCTTCAGGTTTAGTTGTAGATTTAGAGCTATTAGAGAGATTCTGAAATCTGACTCTTGGTTTCATCATTACTCTAATAATTCAAGTTCAGATTTTAATCGAAATTCAATAGCATAGAAACGATTATTGTAACAGTTGTTTCTACGCAGTTGAATCTCAATTAAAATTCGAACTTGAACTGAAAAATTGACCCTAAACGTTACACGCACATTTTACTTGAGTAAATTTGTCCATCTAAATCGAATCCAAATATTTTAGTCCAAGCAGCTTTTTGCGACTTCTTCTGTCTAACAGTAAGTTTCAGATTTCGGCTGTTTAATCCTTTAGAGCTGTGCTATAAATGAAGCTTTAAGTACCTACTCTAGTTAATAGTAAGATAACCTTGATGGAACGTCGACAATAAATTTCTGAATGAATGAATGTAGAAAATATTAATTTGAACTTAAAACATATAAAATCCCATTCCCACTTGTTGATACTGCAATGTATCATTTAGAAATTTCGACATCACACCGACAATAAGGTATTTTTATAAAAAAAAGGTACTTTCTGCGGTTTATGTTATCTTCTTCCTGTACACACAATTATCTATTATCACCACAATGTCGTTATCTAGAAACTGCAATAATAATCGCAACACCATTTCTTTATATAGGATTAAGGTATCTTTTTCTTATTAGGTGCGATTGTTTTTTTATTTTTGGAAGAAATGATTTTAGACTTTTCTACATACCGGAAACTTCTGTTCTATGATACATAGCTTCTGTAATCTCTAATTATATTTGGGAATAGACGAGTTCTACATTTTTATAATTTATCGCATATACAGCTGCAACATGATTACCTGCCACTTATACCATCATAGCATTTGTTTGGTTACTAATTTAATTCATGTGATTATTATCCGTAATAATGAAAACTTCTAGAACATACAATGCTTATAACATAGTATTCAAAGTTTACGAGGTCATGGTCAGCATGATCGACCGCCTTCTGCTTAGAATCTCAATGATTATTTTTTTTCCAATTATCTTTGCATAGAAAAACGTATAATACCTAAAGTGGACTTTATATATTTATGGTCTGCTATTATTACAAAGTCTGTCGGCGAACATGTTTAGTTTATTCATAGAATTTGTAATTTGTAATTTGGATGTTCCGATGCGATGTCGCTTTCCTAACTTAGCATTCAAATTACACACAATCAGTCTGATGTGGTTATGTTTTCCTCGGGGTATTCGTTAAAACCTAGACTCAAAGCAAAACATGCTAGAAGCTTCAACAACAAAAAAGAATGATCAAATGTATAATTTTAACTACTATCGTCTATAATATTCACAAGACTAATAATTTTTATTCTGTAGCTTCTAAAGTTGCAGATTTAAAAATTGTGACGTCATTACACATCTTGTCTATTCAATTATAATTAATACCGAATTAACGAGGAAACCACAATGGTAACCGAATACAGTAAATTATAAAAGAATCATTATCATTTCTACACCATTTTCTTGCTATTGACGTAAATGTAAATATAAAAATAATTATTTTTGAACAATTGAGCCTTGTTTTATCGTCATATTCTGTCAATACGTATAAACTGTAGATGTTAAACATATTTACATATCGTTTCTAAGATTCGTATTCTAAAAATATATTTTAACAATTACTTTTGTTTCCTGTCTTCCATTAGCTTTTGCGTGAACAATAAGAAAAATTATTTCAGCAAAGAACACATAAATAGACCTCCAAAAATAGCACTTTATTGGAAATAAAGAAGTTCAAGTAAGTGTGTGCTATTTCGAAGAATTCTAGTCGATTACAAACATAAACAAATGAATATTATTGATTTTATAATAAATTACCTCTATTAGCCAGTGGACAAGCTGTACGAATGGTGAATAAACCGATGCATCCTTGACCTTTTTCACCACTAAAACTGTTAAGGGGGGTTTGTACCACGTCAACCTTTGACTTGCAGGATCCTGGATGGTCCTTGAAGAAAATAAGCAAAATCTTATTAACATTTATATTTATTATAAAGCAGGAAATGTTATAGTAGGTTTTTTTAATATGTTGTTATTTAAGTTGTTGAGAAAAATAAATTTGGTATAATATCAATCAGTTCCGACAAAAACTAGATAATTCCAAATTAAAGAACTATGTAACCTTCCATAAATCACTTTTCTAATGATGTTTACTTTCTTTAAAACGGACACATTTATTTAGTTAGCATTTCAAAAATTTATTTACCGATATTGATAAAATTTTGGTCCCCAAGTTCTGTTGACAACCATTTTTTCGTCATGTTCACAGCTATCAATCACAGCACAACGTTCTGGTAACACAATATCTCCATTGGCAACCATTTTCCTTATTTTACTTTTTATAAGCTAAATTCTATTCAAATTAATCAGTTAAAAATCTTTGGTTTATAAATTAAATTAAATTAAAAGATTCCTTTTGGCAAGATCGTCGTTAAAGTCACCCTTTGAATTCACATTTTAGTTTACTACGATTCGTAATAAAACCACAAATGTTTGAACTTAGAATCTCACACATCTCTTATAAACTTTTTAAGGTGCGATTACTACAATTATTAAAAGATCGTCACTAGTTCCGAACTATCTGGAACTTCGTAATTTTATAGAAAAACTCTAACCGCAAGCCACTCTCATTGACTACTAAAATTGTAATCAAATGTGGCGAGTATTAAACATTGATAAGTCCCCCACTACACGCGGTTAAATTATCCATCGCGTTATTAGTTGAGAAGCCTTTGGGGACTTTTTAAGCAATAACAAAATCAGAGACGGCTTTAAGCGTGTTATATAAATCTCGTCAAATAATTAGAGAAAAACAATTTCCTTTTGCATAAAGATGCTAATTCATCATCATCTCGTACACTACCATTTCGAAATACGCTCTACTAGAAAAGTAGGACACGACAATGTTAAAATATTAAAAAAAATCATGAATTATGAAATTCCGTCCGACAATTTATACGCAGGTAGGTAATTTAACACGCTACTGTTAATTACGGATAAAAAAATCAGCGTTCCAGTGGCATTAAAACTTTCAAAGCCTTGTAGGAAAATAATTGTGTAAAAGACATAAATTCTTGGAATCAGGCCCTGACCAGCAACGCGACTTGTAATAATAAATTAATTGACCTCACACCTCATAATACAGATCATTTGTAAAATATTTTTAAACGAACACAATCATTTTTATATTATTATTATAGCAGACTAAAAATAACTGACCACATAGTACAACATTATGGTAATCGGAATTAATAGAGTAGTAAATATTGTCAACATCATTGTTTACCTAATTGAAATTTTAATAACAAGGAAAAACAAAAGCGTCAATTTCAAATATTTTAAAAACGTAATTATTTATTTACGTAATTATTCTGAATTCATCCTACTTAAATAGCTTAAATTTTACTGCCCACGAAACAAAAGGTTGCGAAATTTAAAAATAAAAACAGAAATCAATTTATGTCATTAAGAAACCCGCTAGTCATTGATATTTACACACGAATGTATACCAGGTGTATTGCAGTTATTTTCCAAATTGCATTATTACTATTTACTATTAGTTATCATCTCATTTCATTAACATAACTTAATGCACGGTTAAAGGTTTGTCTGTAATAAATATAAAATAATACAACAAAGTAAAGCCGACTACACACTTGACGTATTCGTTTTATGTGTACAGGTTCATTTTAATTTGGTCGACTTACAAATTTGGGATCTGTATATCAAACTAAATTTGTACTTTGCATTTTTCCATTGATGATGTACATTTTCCACACTTAAATGACTAAACTGTCTTTTTTTGTAATGAATCAGCAATTACCTACAACGAATTGATCTTTAAACTTAGTTTTAAAAAACATTCTTTTGATGGGCACAGCTTTCCGACAAATCACTGACCACTTCTACGCTAACAGGGCTTCCAATGCAATATTTATAAGACACTTATTGCCGATATTTCTAAGAAGCATATTCTTGAAGTAAGGACTCAGTGCTTCCGTGAATAAGTGCCTAGATAGCACCTATACATTTTAGATTCATATTGGGGCCATAGTCATTATCGGCTGACAACTGAAAGTCCACCTATGGACTAATTTTGGGCAGGTTGAATGCGGTATGTCTATTGGACATCCAACCCAAGATACGATATGCTATATATACAGTGTGTCCAAGACAAGGATGCACAGCACGGGGATCTTGGAAACGGCATAGATACAGCATCGGTTAAATGGGATGAAAGTTGGTTATTTATAGCACCTTTTTGTTGGCGTTTGCAAAATCTAGATATCTTGGATAGTTTCAGAGGTAATTAAAAAAAAAGTAGATTTCTCGATTTTTGTTATTATTTTTTCTTTCCTTTATTTGAAGAGATATTGGAAAACTAAAATCACTTTTCCATTGCCACTATTAAAATATGCTAAAAAAATTCCTGTACAACGTTTCGGTTTCGAGTAACCATCATCAACCTTATTTTTTTAAATAAGCAGAAAAACAATTGACAATTTTTTTTAGATAGCCCTTGTTATCACGACTCTAATGATGTAAACATGATAGGGTTATTTTGATTTCTTATGCTTTAAATTAATGCATTCCGCAGTACCCTGGCCTGCACGATCACCTGATCTAACACCGTTAGATTTCTTTCCTCTGGGGTTATGTCAAGAATCATGTGCTCAACCAAAATTTTGAAGATGAACAGCGATTATTACAATTGGTCACAGAATCGTGACAACAAGAGCTATTCAAAACAATTTTCAATTGTTTTTCCGCCTATTTAAAAAAAAGAGGTTGATGATGGTTACTCGAAACCGAAACGTTGTATAGGAATTTCGTTAGCGTTTTTAATAGACAACAAAAAGTGGCAATGGAAAAGTGGTTTTAGTTTTCCGATATCTCTTCAAATAAATAAACAAAAAATAATAACGAAAATTGAGAAATCTACTTTTTTTAAATATCTCTGGAACTATCCAAGCTATCTAGAGTTTGCAAACGCCAACAAAAAGGTCCTATAAATAGCCAACTTTCATTCCATTTAACCGATGCTGTATCTCTCGCCGTTTCCAAGATCCCCATGCTGTGCATCCTTATCTTGGACACACTGTATATTCAGTGGACATCCATCTATGAACTAATTTCAGAAGGGGTTGTATGCCAATGGGTGTTCGCAGAAAATTGTATGACACAAAGACTAAATGCAATACCAGCCCCTTTTTGCGTGCACTATTCTGAGATTTGATCTTTTCTACTCAACCACTCACCGTGCACAATACAATTTCATGATATAATAAATTAAAAGATGATTTTTCGAAAATTCAAATCACAAACTACCGAAGCATGAAGATTTGCACACAATGCGATGTGAGGAAGCACGTTAAAGGTTAAACATCCGAATGTGCATTGAAGTAAACCAAATCTATGACAACTTGTCTAGCAACATGGAAATATACAGTTTGTTTTGCATAATTGTAATCCTGCTTATTCCTTAGCTTGACGCTCGACTTTCAAAATCTAGCCAACGAAGAGGCACGATAGAATTTATAATGGGTGCAGTAATTTAAAAAAATTAATTTAAATAATAATCAATCAAAACTGTTGGAAAAACTAGAATTAACTCCTAAATTACAAAAAAAAGTGAATTAACAAACAAATTTCAACAAAAATAAACTGAAATGAATTATTACCCTGAAGTGAAAAAAGTGAATCAGACACTAGACCAATTATTCGTCCATCACTGTAACTATGACTATCCTTGCCTACGTTACATAGTGTACACTTCTGCTAATGTTAACCACACGAACAAAGCAAATTTTTTGAGCTTCATCTTCGTGTTCGATGGTATACTAGTAAAGCCATAAGATTGCGAATTTCAAAGCCAAGATAACAATCTCTGGTTTTGCTGCCTTTTATACTTGCACGGAAAATAATATTTGGTGGAGCTACAAAAATTGAGTGGAATTTTGGACAGCAAATATTTTTGCAAGA
>VTPC01004656.1:0-26202 GCA_011009095.1 Ignelater luminosus
AATCTGTAAGAAAAAATGAGGGTTGCCATTAAAAAAAATAGATGACGTCATCGGTGG
This sequence comes from Ignelater luminosus, assembly GCA_011009095.1. Taxonomy (NCBI): domain Eukaryota; kingdom Metazoa; phylum Arthropoda; class Insecta; order Coleoptera; family Elateridae; genus Ignelater; species Ignelater luminosus. Next base: position 58 of record VTPC01004656.1, read on the forward strand.
TAAGGGTGGGGGTAAAGAAAAAATGAAAATCATTCGAATAGATGGCCCATTGGGAAATAAGGTTGACGTATCCAAAAAAATTTATCTCAGATGCACAGAGAATTTTTTATTTGAAGCGTTGCACAGCCGGCGTCCGCACTGTATATTTTTTATTAGAGAATGTTTTTGTTTTAGCAAAGAATTTTGGTATTATTGTGTTTTTGTTCGATGTCTGTATTTTTGTATTACTGTTTCTGTTTTTGTTTTATTTGTATATTTTGAATTTCTTTGAATAATAGTAATAATAATATATTTGGAGAATTCTAGTGATTTTTAATGTGTTAAATTGGGAATTTTGCTTACATCTTGTTGGTAACAGTGCTCAGGAGAGCGTAGGGAACATCAAGTTCGACATAAATAGTACCTTTTCAGCGAGGTGTTGACATACATCGGGCCATGCTAGGAAGGAAGGATATTGCAGTCGGGTGTTTAATTGGAACTGGGAAGTCTGCAGTTAGGCACCAACCAGAACACGTAGGAACCAGAATTCAGACTGAACACTTATGCGCACTTTACGGGATTGTGAAATTAAATTACAGAATCAACTGCAAGTGACGTTTGGACTTTGACGAGATATCTGCATAATAATTCATTTTATTTTAGCGCTCAGACCGAGAGAATTTTACAATTATGTTCATTAGGAGAGCTGTAGATCTACCACTGAGCAGCATAAGAATAATAACATAGCAATATAGCGAGGACCTTTTCGACTTGGCGATGGCTAAAATATGTAGGAAGACTTCAATTGCCTTCTGAAGCAAAAGCTACGATCACATTGAAGATCAAAATGCGCCCTCAGCATCAAAATTGGATCTTTTCTTTAAGATCATTTTTGATGAGTTTGGAAGTATTACCGCAGGATATAGACAGAATCTGAAATAAACAAGGCTGTTACTTTTTACAGAAGATAAAAGAGCGTCTTTTGTAGAAAGAGTTTATGCTGTTTGTTCACATGCCCTAATCAAGATTCTTCAAAAAAAAATCTTGAAACTGGGCCATGCCAAAACGATTGTTCATATCAGCCCACCAAAACTGTCTTAATAGTTTTATACCTAAATAGAAGATATGTTCAAGCAGAAGTTCAGTAGAAGACAAATACAACAATTTGCCAAACAATCCTAAATTGTTTATTACAGATTTTTGAAGTACTGTAACTATTATGTGTTTATGAATTAGGCGTTCGCTTTACTTAATTCTTCGCATTTCCATTTAATTTACTTTTTCATAAAAAAAGTAATTCAATCGGCAATAATTTTAATTTTAATAGTTAATCAAATTTAATGCTTGTGTCAGTTATTATTCGCATTATTTATCGTGATAATTCAGAATATTCATCAGCATAGCAGAACAAATCAAAACACTACTAAATGATTGTTTATTGATCATCGCGGCAAATTCTATATCATAGTAATTAATAAATCTATTAAGATGGCAAAACAATTTTGTAATAAATTGTTTCAGAAGAGTAAATGCAAGTAACAACAGTTTCGCGCTTGGCTTATCTGCAGCTCATCTAAATACACTTCTAGCATATTACATAAATAGTGCCGATATGGTCAGACGTGTAGGAACGAATTCTTCTGAGCGGGAACAAATATAATTCAGTATCTCACCAAGCATGAAAACTTTGTGAAAATAATTTTTTATTGCACTTTATCTTTAAATTACATAGTTTGGGGAAGCCTTTACTTCCTACCCTAATGCCTACGCATCTGACAAAGGTTTTATTTCTTAGTAAATACCACGCAATTGTTGACTCAATCGTTGAATATTTTTAAAGGTGTGTTTTAAAGCAGTATTGTAAAATTTATATGTCTCATTAATTTCCCCATTACTTCAATGAAACCATGAACAATTTTATCATCCTCACACTTTTGTCTCATATTAAACCAATATCCAGTTTCACTGTTCTTATTCAAGTATGAGAATATTTATTAGATAAGACTCAAATTTCCGGTTTGACAAACCACTATTGTAAGATTTGGTAATTTTGTTCTATTATTCTGTAATTGTATTCTGTTCTAAAGAAATTCCTAGCTTCATCATCTGACAGCAAATAAATCATTGTGAACATAATAACCGCCTACTACTGCTTTTAAATTCTACCTGTTTACGATAAAGTGAATAGCAAGGGGGTGGTCATTACCAATTTCATTGAAGTTACCACACAATTAAATGGTCGGGTTATCATCGTACCTCCCAACATGTTAAAAATTAAGCAACATCTAAAAATGGAACGGGCGAATACAAATTGTTAATAATAGATTGTTATTGAGTGGGACGGGCTTTCTTCATCGGAAGAGTATCAGGAAATGAAACAATTTCTTGCTTTTTTGTGCGCGTGCTTTTTTTGCGAGTTCATTCCACATCGTACATATATTACTTTGTAGGGTTTGATTTAAAAGGAACCTGATATAAATATTTCTTTAATTTGCGATGCAATTAGCTTAAAGTATTTAGTAAACAATTTACCGATGTTTATATTCGCAACTGTTTTACTATAAACACCTATAAAAATAAAACAGTGGAGTCATTTTATCGTTAAAATTATTATTTTTATGTCCATCACGAATAATTATGATCGCAATATCTACAGCAGTAAATTCGGTAGTCACCGTTGTAATATTAAATTTAATGGCCCATAAAATATTTTTGGAAGCGGCATAATAGCCGTAACTATCAAATGCTATTTAAAAAGTTTTTTTTTACTGGATTCGTGTGTTCATTATTGTCACATTTACAAGATGCATTTTCCTGGTTATATTTTAGATATTTAAGCAAAACGTTGTATTATTTAATTTAGAAAATAGCAGAATGAACGGTTCTAATTAAACAATATTTACATTATATTGATTACTTAATAATTCAAAAGTCATTATAATGTTACTGCGATCTTGTATAGTATACAAGCATTTGACTTCCATCCCATAGACGTCATAACTCATAATTTTTAAAATAAATGCGATTACACACTTTCAAAGATTGCTTCAAAGGAAGGATTGGATTGGATTGGATTGGAGTATTTGCATTGATATACTTATTAGTTATCACCTATCACTAAAATTTCCCATTGTTTTTTAGTAAAAGTAATCTTTCTAACAGATCTTCCATAACATTTAGCATTTACAATCCAGAAATCTATACAGTGTGTCCACATTTCGATGCTCACTATTGGGATCTCGAAAATTGTAAGAGATACAAAGTCGGTTAAATTAGAAAAGTTTTGGCTGTTTTGGAGATCAGTTTACTTATGCTTTTGTTTTTCACGGCTTACCAGATATTTGCTAAAACGAAATTATCTTATTTTTTTTAAATAAAAGCATTTCCCACTTAGTGTGCCATGGCTTTAAACATATGAAAATCATTGATTTTTTGTCAGATAAATTACATTTGTTATGTAACAACTGCTAAAGCAAAACAAAAGACGCTTATAAGATACTTTACTGAGCATTCACAGATAGCATCAAATAAGCAGCTAATGCCCCATAAAAACGTATTTATTTTGTTTTAGCAATTTTTGCATAACAAATTAATTTCTTTGATAAAATTCCACGACTTTGTGTTGGATGTCATGGCACGCTATGATGAAAAATGATTTTCACTTCATAACTCGGTAAAACAAAACAATAGCTATGTCAAACCATGTATCAGTGAAAAGCATTTAAGGCGTGCAGTTCAGAAATATGAAAATCAAGTAGGCGTTTCATTAGAAAAAATTTGGATTTACGTTTTACCGCCGAAATAAAACAAAAGTGAACGTGCAGTGAGAAAGTTTTTGACAAATTTCGCCAAGACTGGAAATTTTGATAGAAAAAAAGGGTTCCGGTAGGAAAAGAAAACGAGTCAGCGCGAAGACATCTGTATAAAACGACTGTGTTCAAGAAATAGAACTATCACCTCTAAAGAAATTCAAGAAGAGCTTGAAGAAACCAACATAAACATTTCTGATCGTTTGGTTCGTTATAGACTGAAAGAGCTAGGGTTTTGTTCACGCCGTCCAGCGAAAAAACCCTTACTAAACAAGAAAATGAAGGAAAAACGGCTATTGTGGGCCAATGAAAGAAAAACTTGGGGTGTTTTCAGATTCAGGAGTACAAACAATATCTGGACATTAATTTACTCCTTTGGCCAGGACTATAATGAGCAAGCGCATTGCTGAAAAAAAGCCAAGAACCTTGAAATTATTGAAAATGTATGGAATAATGAAATCTCAAAAGAATTGATACAAAATTTATACAAGTTAATGCCATCCAGGATAACGGAGGTGATAAAGAAGAGGGGTGAAACTACTCATTACTAAATATTTTTTCTTTTTTCTTTTTTAGTTGTCATTCAGTTTTTGTATTGTATATATTTTTTCTAAGTTTTTCTTTTATATTTTACTATGTTTTTACATTAAAAATAATGTTTCGGTTTCCCATCCTATTTTTCCCAATACTTGAATATCTACAAATTTTGTCTATGTTTTCATTAAATCAAGAAAATACCATTGTCTTTTCTTATTAGTTATTATTTTCATACAAATTATCGTGGTCAATTTGTATTTGATCATAATAAAGTCGAATTAACTGAATTGTAAGAGTGCGGATTTTTTTCCATAAGCATAACCAGGCTGTCATTCTCAAATTGGCTGCGAAATTTGGTATTGCTGAGGTTCGTTCTAGTGGTCAAAACTCAATATCCATATTAAGATAAAAGATTCATATGAGTCCAAAGTAAAAATTAACACACAATACAACTTTGAAGAGCAAAGCTGAAAATCGTCTGAAGTTCTAAACAAGCATTGAATAAGGCCATTACTTTCTCCTTGTACGTACATGATTTCCATTATTCGTACACAATCATAGTATGGCTATAATCCACCAGTTGATCTTTGTGTTACAAGATGATGCAGACCGAATTTAATATTGACAATGACGTTTTTGATAAAAATATTGGGAAGTAAATCTAATCTTGAGCTTTATTATAAGCTAATTTCGCAAATGAAAAATTAAAAATTCTGAACCTTAATTCCCTATCTCATTTTCCAATTTACAAATTCAGATTTTTTGGAGAGTGGGTCTAACGTAATATTGTTAACATAAATTACACTCAAAAAGAAGCTCGAGAAAATAAAGTCTTCGGGAAACATTTACAACACTTTGTTGTAATCTTATTGTTTGTTGCATTTCCAATTTTGTGGTTGTTTTCAAAATTGAATCAACTAATAACTAAAACCAATGTCCTATAAACCACAAAATTGACCTAGTCTTCAAGAAGTTAATTTGAACAAATTCTTCGATGCGGGCGCTAGAGAACTGACAAAACTGATTAGCATGGAAAGAATTACCAAGAGGTAGCAATAGAATAAACTCAATAAAGGAAAGAAACAAAAAATTTATAAAGAACAGCTCTAACAAAAAAAATGATTGTACAAAAGATAACACAAGCAGAATCATCAGAATAATCGAAAATTAAAAATCAATTCCTGATAAAGTCGAAAACTACGCCAGCTTAAGTCACATCAATAGTTATAGCTGCATGCGAAGAAAAATGGTTTGAGCAAGGATTTCAGCTATCAAATTATGACCTATGATGAGAGGAATTCAAGCAATCAAAAATACGCTTGTGAGGTACAGCAATAATCTTATAAAACACTTCCTAAATTGTATTACGGCAAGCTACACTTAATACTTCAGACCAGTGCAGTGTTTTCCATTTGGTGTGTCGAGATGCTGCTTGACAATGTTCTGTCACTTACATCCTGTGTGATAATCGAGTAATCATGAAAAGTATCAAAACAACAAAAGGTGTGAATGAAGAATGAAAAAGTCAGGATTGGTGCCTGATCTTGGGCTTTGCTCAAAATTCCAAATGGAAGGTAGGTATCGGTAAAAATATAATTGTTAGTGTCTCCGATCCCGCCATGCAAAATAAATTGAATGCGTAACATTTGATTGCATTGCGATGAAGTCCATAATTTTTTTCTGAATATTCTGGAATATCATCGAATACTTCAGAAGTTATTACTGTTTTCCACACTTTTTCATAAGGAATTTTATGCGTAAATAAAGCGAGCTAGAGGAGACGATGACGACAACAGTTCAGTGTCGCATATTGCCCGATTTGGGGAGAAGATGAAAGATGAAATGCCAAGGTTTGAAATCTTTGTATATCTTGGGTGGCACGACAGCTGGCCGACTCGTCACCTAACAGCATCAATCATCATCTCTACTTCTTCGTCGTCCATTACCATCATTACTTCATCACTTGCAACAACTTCAACTATCAATTTTTCCAATCTCATCATCTCAATCATTTGGTCACTCTTATCCACTCATTTAAATCCAAGCATTAACAACCAACGCCTTTAGTACCGCAGGCATCAACATCACTACTCTCAGCTAACTATTTGATCAGCCAACATATCCAAATAACTTCATTTAAAAGAAGCAAAGAGCTTTTAAATCACCATTGCATTCAAGCAGGAATCAATTATGAGAACGACGTTTTAAAAACAATCTCGCTTGATTACTTGTATAGTTCGGATAAGTAAATAATATTTAGTACAGTACCGTGGTGATCGAATTAGAGCGATGTTTGAATTTTTAATATTTTTTCTGCCGAACAAACGATTGATTGGTAAATTGAAGAAGCTTTCAAAAATATTAATTTTTTTTCTATATGATGCAAACTCTTTGGAGGTCATGGTGTATGGTGTTAAGTAATAAAATAGATGCCAAAAATTGCAGTACTTCTAAGTATCTAGTGACTTTATCACAGAGGACAAAGCGGTGAGTATGATTTTCTTCTGCCTTGTTTCCACTACAGGTGACTCTAGTAATACTCTCCAACTAACGCAATGTCTTTAATGAAAACGATGACGTCATAAAGATTGATGACGTGCACGTCTTTCACTTGCGATTGCAGTATAGGAATTATTTATCTATTTTTATTTCTCAGCACGTTAGGTATAGTTGATTCAGTGGTGAGCACTCAGGTAGGTCTTCTAGTCAGAAATTGATGTAATACCGATTAGTTCAACAACAATTTTCCATTTAAACAATCAATCTCACAGGAGAATTTATTTAATATAATATACCAAGAAATTGAATCAAGAGTATGAGAAATAGTACTACATTGTCGATGAATTCATTAAAACTTCAACTTAGTAGTTGACATGCTATTAACTTTGATGTGCAGATGCGTTAATGATTTTAATCGATTCTAATGAAGATAAAACTGCACTTACCTTTGATATAAGCAAAATATGTACGTCAGGCAAATAATTTCAAGGAATCTACGAGTATAATCATATTCTTATTTGAATAGCATGTAATAACTAGTTTTTTTTAAATTAACGTTGGCGTGCAGTTTCCTCTACAGTCTTCACTACTTTATTGAAATAGTTGTTTTAGACTTTTTTTGATGCAGATGCCCTTAACTTAGCGAATTAATAATGTGTAGCAAAAACACTTAAAAATGTAAATTATATCATTTATATTCAATAACAGTTAACGAGCATGACCTTTATGTCTAATAAATATTCGTAAGTCGTAAATAAAAAATTATTTCCATAAAATATCTTTTTATGGTATGACACTGAAGAATCCGATATCTTCGAAAGTCTTTGTTACTTTAGTTTGATTCTACGTAAAACTTCCTTGTTTTAGTACCCTGAATTATTATTGCCATGCACGTTATAATTATTCAAAAGAGTTATGCCATCGTAGATTACGATTAGTCAAAACGTCATCAAAAGATGTAAGTGAAATACAGATGTTCAATTCGTCCTTCAATACAGTGCTACTTCATGTGTTATATTAAACAATTTTTGATGATGTGAAAAAAAGTTATTACGTTGACCGTGAAAATTAGGTCAAACTAACTGAGCAAATAAACAGACAGACAAATCAAATGTGACATCATGATAATTTAACTCACAACTGCACATATTTTCGTCATTAGTTTTACGGAACAAACTCGACCTTCATGTTTTGAAATCTAATACCCACTGATCCATGCAATTGTTTTATTGTAAAATGATTCATCTCAAGATTCTTATTTCGATCACATCATTAATTATATGTATTTCCGGTGTTATAAAATCACCATTGTTATAAAAAGCCGTTGAAAATTATAAATTTTGAATATAAAATTTTGAATAGTGAACAAAGGAAAGCATATAATCCTTTCAAGTATTATCTGTGCTTATTATTATTTGTCTTATTGAAAACTGTTTTTCGCTTTCTTGTCAGTAACAAGTAAAAGTCTTTATCATTTGAGAAGGTCAGTACGCATTTTTAAAGATAGTACGCAATTTTTAAAACCGTTTAGGTAAGAATAACCAACTGACAATGAGTGAGTATTACTAAGCTAATTGTAAAATTACTCAAGGTTTTTTTGTGGTATGGAAAATGACGCATCTGAATGTATGTTTAGTGCTCATGATGAAAAAGAAAATGTAGAATGTCCAGAACAACAACAGCTTGTTACCACGTGTCCTAATATCTTATTTTTAGCTAATAATTGTGGTCCCAAGAAAGAATTCTCATTAAAACACCCTTTCTGTAGTATGCAAAGGTCGTGATGAATTTCAGTGGTTTTTGGCATAACGGTAGTGAAAAATACTCTCACATAATATTTTTGGCAAGCTTTTGGTTGATAATTGATATTGATAGCCATATTGCAATTACGGTTTATTGAGGAATTCTTGAAGAAAAATTCATACTCAAAATATCTCACAAAAAAGCAAAATAAAACGAAACCGTGCAAATACCAAAGGTAAACTCTAGAAAATAAGATTTAAGGAAAGTTTTGTAAGCAAAGAGCGCAGGGAGAATAATATTATAATTTAACAAGAGTGTGTCGATATTTAGAACAGAGAGAATAAAATTTCTTAGCGGAAATTATACACTTCTCAATAACGACCATAGCTGTGCGTAGCAAAGAGATTAATTTATATCGACTTGAAGCAAGAGCACTGCTAACAGAATAAGAATATAAAAACTTAATGAATTCAAAGTAGATATTATAAATTCTCGATTTATAGTTCAAACCAATTTAGATTAATCAACATTGCAAATATGTTTCGAAAACATCCAAACCATCGAATATATTTTGCCAAACACGGACGGAAAATTCTGGCGATGCTATCGATTGCACATTTTTTCATTTCTTCTTAGAATTTGAAAATACCCTGCAATCAAAAACAGAAGACATCGGACGTCTTCCGAATTGCTTTTTTATACACGACTCGCTTGTTCTTCCATTTTACTTTCAACATATTTCAGAACTGTGCCTCACAGCTTTCAATCATAATGTAAAACTTTCTACATATTATAATAAGCAAAAATTGAAAAAATCCATCAATTATTACGTATTTTACTTTCTGTCCTTCCGTCTAGAATATTCATACCTCAATTAGTTTATCCCAAACATCGTTTTCGTTGTATAGTCTGCCAACATTTTTTTGAAAGGATTTGATCAGTTACGTTAATTTACACGTTAGAAAACAAAATAATGAGCAAGCACTACTTATCAATACAATTTCGCTGGCAAGACGTTGTTTGCAAGCAACACTGGTCGTCCCGAGGTGAATGACCGTAAAGTTCGCGTACTCTAGTGCGAAGCTCTCACGCAGCTTTGAGTTCACGTCCGACGCAATTCGATGAAGCTATCAATCAGAAAGCGATGTGCTTTCAAGACGCATACTTCACTGCACGCACCTACGCATACCGTTCCGTTCACCAAAATATCGTTGGCCGTGTTTAACTTGGTGTACCAACAGGTTGTAGTAGAGTATATTTTCTGAATGCAGAAAACAACGACCTACAAATTATTGTAATATAGCTTTTGATAATATCGTACGTTATAATTTTTTGGTTGGTATTTTAATATGGGACTTTGGACTTTTTTTACTGCTTTTTGATTAATTATAACGCATAAAAATGTTTTCAAGAAAAATCTAAATTATTAGCATGAAATCTTTGATCGCAGATATTATTTCTTAAATTGCCTTAATTGCGCCTAATTTATTGTTCTTTTTTTATTTGGCCGTTATGAATATAATCGGATTTTGACATCTAAAAAGATCACTTTCCCTTTCTCACATACTTTCCAAATATTTCAGTTTTACTGTAAATTAACTTGTATTTAAATTTAAAAAATTAATTAAGTTGCTAATCTAGAGAAAACATAAAACTAGCTATTCGTGTTTATGAAATGTTTCTTCTTAAAAAGGGAAAGTTAATGTATGTATATGAATCATAAAACCAATATTTTCTTTTTGTATCTGAACGGATATTCGACGCGGTTCTACTATCCTCCCACTTGTTACGTATGTTATACCTACACATCAACAATAACGAAGTCCAAGTATCACAAAACGATTAACTCTGGAACTTTTCCGATTAGTATGGGTAATTAGCAATTTACTCATAAAAATTCGTATCAAAAATAAACAATGTGATAAGAAATAACTTTTAGCTTTTATTACTAGGTACAGATTGTACTTTTACAATTATTTAAAATGGTTTATAGGAGATATAGAATATTAATTATGAACAGTATCTTTTTCTCTAAATGTTTGCACGGGTATGGAAGTACCATTGGAAAGTTTCTAAAAAGTAAACATACGTTAAAATATTACCCAATAGTATTTCCCAAAGGCTTTCGTATAACGCCATAAATGACGATGATACCGTTAGGATAAGTTTTGAAATTCTTGATCTAAATTCACTGAATTATCCAAATTCATTTGCGTTTGAGTACAAAATAATTTGGAACAAGAGGCGTGAAAAATATGCTTCAGGAATATCTTAAGAATAAATGTTAGATAGTTCATAAAATGGAGATCCATTGATAATTATAAATAACTGAATTGGAGATTGCCTTATGTACTGGTTTCTGTTTTAATCCAACAATCAGCTAATTTAGATTTTGCCAAACAGACAAGGATTTTTCCAACAAATAAGACATGCATTAACCAAAAGGAGCAGAAAGATGCCGCGCTTTGAGCTTGATTAAAAGAAGTAAAATTTGAGTTTTCTAGCTTTAAGTTACAAACGGTAACGAGATTGCACTCAGATAAAAATGAAAATAACTGTTTTCTCCAGACCGAAGTATAACTTTTGTTTTAATCAAGTCCGGCTTTTGAATCTAATAAACATAATACCATAATCCAAACTCTGTGCATCAATGGAAAAAGAGAAAATGATTTTGCCAATATTTTATACTTTTTCGAGGCATATCTCTTCTGCCTTTGCAACTGACTGAGTCACTCCTATTTGAAACCACGACATAGAATTAACTAGATTCATAGAATTTGTAACAGTTAGTCAGAATTGAAAGTAAGCATCGTCTCCAATGTAACGAAGGAAAGCAGAAATCAGAGAGTCTTTGAGAGCGGAAACTTTTCTGCCAACTTTCTGAATTTGTAATCCAGAAAAAATATATTAAACAAGTTCTAGATAATAATCGAATTTTATTGGTACTGGGAATCAAAAACAGTTACATCTCTGCTTGGGTCAAAGAACTGCGAGTTTTACAAACTCTTTTCTCCACGCACATTTGGAATAATTTCTTAAGCTTTAGACTGAAATGGCTCCATGTCTCTGAAAGAAGGAATCCCATGTTTCAGAAAGTAAGCTAGCCGAGGGGAATCCGCCTTTAATCTGCATCCGCGTTTGGAGTTTTCTTCTTTGATATTGCAAAATTCATAAACAGTGTAGAGTTTGGTATTACAGATGAGTTTCTCAAGTCAATATACTGTACATATTTAAAAAAAGAATGTTTTTCTACTCCTATTGCTTAAGACAGACCAAGCTTTTTTACCAGGGAAAGACAAAATTCCTTGTAAAATTTACTTTTTGAAGATCCAACAAGATATTTTTCCACTTGATTCTATTTTTCTTTGAGTGTGCATGTTGACACAGCTTTATTCAGATTGAAAGCTTTATTTTGTTACCCTTAAGTATTTAAACAGAAACAGAACTTCTCTTACAGTTCACCAAATGTAATTCACAGCTATTCCAATCTTCCAAGATCACAAATTAATAGCACGGAATGTTCAAAGTTTATATTACTATCATGGATAGATGGTTTCTATTTTGGGGTTTCCCAATCTTGGAAGTAAATATTCGTATGGATTAATCGTTAGTATAGTATGACCAGAAATACAGGGTGGTCCAAGATTCCGCTGTAGTAAGATGATAGCTTTATGTTAGGAGATAGAAACAAATTGAGAGCAGAGAACAACATAGTGCCTCTGGAAGCATAACCTAAAAATATTCTGAACTATACATGGCGTTCGACTTGTTTGTGACAGTATCTTACTTTATTTTTTCAAATAGAACACCCTGTATATTACTTCATTTTGGATTTCCTATTACATTTAGATTCATTTCTATTAACCATATGTTTCGTCTAAATTTAATTGTTTTAAAAATTTTGAAATATCTCTGGAACTAAACAGGATAGGAAGATACGGTTTGATCATCGTGTTAAATCCAGGCTGCTACATCAATTGTGTTGCAAATAACTTTGTTGTCTCCTAACATAAAGCTATCATCGTACTAGAGCGGAATCTTGGACCACCCTGTATACAGTACTGAGTTTGTATTTATATTTAAATTATAAGCTTTTAAAACAAGTTTGACATCAATGTCAATTCCATGGATACTCGGATTACAGTTACATTTTCGGTACTGTATATTTACGGTCATATTGTACATACCAGAAATATAGGTAAGTATATTGGTGAAATAGATCAGTCTAAAAACCATAGCACCAAACACTACCTTTTCTATTAATCTTTAATTTTTATATATAATATGCTTGCAACAATAAATTAATGTCTTGATGAATTTCTATTTTAAGAATTTATAAGATCTAACTAAACGGTAAAAAAGCCTGTTAAATCAACTAGCCTTGATCCGTTGACTACCCGATTAATTTTTATACCTTAATCACTTTGGGAAATACAAAACAAAGTAAAATGTGCTCAAGCATAACAGAACAGAATGAGATAAAATTAAATGCTATAGTGAGTTTTATTATCGAATAATAAAATATCTTTTTGGAAACGACTATAATTTAATTAATTCATACATTTTGCGTTAACAACACTTGTTAATTAAATTAGAAAACACGGAACTTAAAACGGTCAATGCAAATGTTGAAAGAAGCTGGGAGCCAGCCAACGTCTCCGGTATATGTTATCTCAATTACGTCTTCATTTCGATTTTTATTTTATTTACACGTTTGTAACAGATATTTAATAAGGTATGACGCCAAGACCTTATTAGAATTACACGAAATAAATTCAAATATGTAGGTAGGCAATACAACACAATAGCCATTCATGTATTAAGATAAATAAAGCTAATCATCAAGGGATTAATAGTTTTGTGTATAAAAAATGATAGTTTTACAGCGATTGTTCATCAAACCATGACGTTTTTGTAGATGTTACGGTTATAATAACGTGTATTATTTTTTTAAGGCGAATTTTAAATGTTTTTAAATTGTGATATTCACAATTAGTTACTAATGACATTTAATGATGAAATCGGAAAAAGGATGAAATTCGTTTCGTTTCAGTTTTTATTGACAAATTCTACAAGATGACTTTTGTTTATAGTGGTAACTGTTTAGCATTATTGATAAGTGGGTGCTTGTATCCACCACTTTAATGAATTATGATTTTTAAACAATAATGAATTATAGGAACTCATCGAATTGTCAAATGAGTTTTGCTTCAAAAAGTACAATTTGTTACATTGTTGTCGCAATAGAATCTGTTTCCAGAAATTAGTTTGTTGACATGTCAGCACATTTGCTGTTTGAAATTTATATTAATTTAATTGAATAAGCAGTAAATTTATTTTAATTCATGCTAATTATTTCAAAACATAAAAGTTGTCTATTTAATAGAGGATTTGCTTTGAAACTATGGCAACGATAGATACCTTTTTTACCATCTGCTCCATTGTACCTTTTAGAAATCGTTCCAACACAGACTAGCTAGCGTGCTATCTGGACAGCCTCATAGGCAACTTACTCCAAAATTTATTCTACTATAAACAACAGAGCATACAAACAAAACCGAAGCATAATGGAGAACGAGAAAAATTTATCAGCAAGTAACAAAGCAATAAAGAACAACAAATTGATTATGATTTCTGGGTTTAGACAATGTCATCTGTGAGAAAGAACTTGATGTTTTGGTTGATATCACAAGAAGGGTTAAACTACAACGCAAGTAGAAAACGTAGGGAATGTGGAGGATAATCTCATCCCCTTTCATTTTCCGATGCCATTACGTATAATTGGATAAACATTTCATGTTGTTAATCCAAAATCTAGAATTTATTTATAACTTTCCTTTTTATATGGTATCATTTCGTACTTGTTTTAAAGAAAGTTTACTAACGACCTTTTGGCGTATCAACTTCCTTCATTCATCGGTATTACTTTTATGTAGTTTCTGAAACTATAGCTTAAAAGTCATCACAATACAACAATTCCATTATACTTTACTAGGAAAACATCAGCATTCAGGGAAGCTAATTTGGTTAACGAAACGTAATAGCGTTAGTCAATACAATGCATCTTTTTTTTCTCGCTTCAGGTCAGAAAACTGTAACTTCCGAGTTGCTCGAGTGCTTTAGATTTCTGTTTTTGTCGATATTTTGTTTCCTGTCAAATTTACTTACAGTTATAGACTCTTGTTAGTATATTTCTGAAGAGATGCTTTCAGATAGCAACTGAAACGTTCTAACGCGGTCCAAATCAGGAAATCGTTCTCTAATCAGCCACTATAGTCGGGAAAGGCTTTCATACTGGTTATTTTTGTTCCTAAGAGAATTAGGATACATAATGAAGAAAACAAAATAGCAATGCAATTAAGCAGATAATCTAGAAAGCAGTGGTCAATCTATCATAAAACTAGTGAAGCTTCCAGCACCACACATTATTTTGTTTATCATACGAAAGCGATTTAATAAATATTCTGTAGGGCCAAATATCCTAGCGAAAGGCCTCATCTAAAGATTGTTCTGCTTCGCGAATGGCATGATGTGACTCGTAATTTCGAACTAACAATATGTTGGTTATTTAGTGCCTACGAGTGTTTGGAGTAGATTCCCAGTTTTCCTAGAGTTTTCAGAGTTCGATTTGCATATTTAAAATTTTGTGACTTCTAGACGTACTGTTTGTACATTCAGCTTAGCTAATATCTTAATCTAAATATATTTACTACATTTCGAATGACATTATGTAATTCGTAATTTCGAACTAATAATCTGCTGATGATTTAATGTCTTCGAGCCTTTTTTTCCCCAGAATCTCCAGACATTTAGTAACGTTATGATAACCCATATGTGTAAGCTACTAATTACAATTTGCAACTTTAGAAGTTCGTAAATTTTAGATGTACCTTTTGTATGCCATGGATTATCTAAGCGGGTCCGGTGCAAGAACGTGCATTATGAGGCAATTTGCCATACGCATCGCAGTGACTAGGCACTGCACAGTGTAGAATAAGACAAGTGGCATCGACACTAAACGTATCATGCAGTACGCTGCTTACTAAAAGGAGGCGCCTTAAGAGATTCTGCCACAGGCGGCAAATATTCTAACGCTGGGCGCAGGAAACCAAGAAAGAAATGTATAGTGCAAACAAGAAATAGAAATATATAATAATACAGAACAGGTGTGTTCTTTCCAATATACCTTCTTTATCTAGAGGTGAACCTAGACTATTCATCTCTTAATGATCTAAGATTTCAGTCAGACGTTGTTTATCCCTACCCATTTCTATCCCATGCTAAGAAAGTCTCTACTATGATCTGATTGACTGACCATGGAGATCTAAAGTTCAGAAATTAAAGCTTTCGACTTTTAATTCGTTCAGTATTGAATATTAAAGAAATTTTCTCGCCATCCTATATAAGAATGTAAAGGAGAAAAATATTTTTTGTAAGTTTTGGAAGATTTTGAGGATCTTACACAAGCCAAAGATTCTGTTAAAAAGGGCGAACAATTGGACAATCGGTTTGCCTAAGTGCAAATTTGTTTGCCAAAAGGTTATCCAAAACAGCGATTTCATAGCGTTAACTTCATTTTGAAAGACAATCACATTTGCTCCTAGCCGTTGCGTTCTTATGAGTATTCGTGTTTTTGCAGAATCCCAAGTGTCGGTAGACTCTGTCCTTAGTTTGTTGGATTTTTGTGAGCTTTCAGGTCTTTACAGATTTTCGGATTCTTATGGATCTTTGGATTTTTGCAGAGATCTAATAAGTCTGTCTGTATGTCTGTCCGCATTTTTTGTCAAATTTTGAAATTTTGATTTCAGATTTGGATTCTACATCAAAAACTAAAGACAATGTGGTATCTTCGTTTTTTGATAACTCTTCGAGAACATGGTCAAAATGGTCGTCGAAAATTGGAAAATTAAAAAAAAAAATTTTTTTCAAAAAGTCCCGATCGAACATTTATGGGACAGAAATCCGGCTAGAAATGAACTCAGAATTGCTGCAAGAGGAGAATGGGAATCGATTCCCCAAGAAATAATCCAAAACCTTTTTTCCAGCGTACCTAGAAGAATGAGGGCAGTCATTCATTATTCTTCTGAAGTTTCTTATTCAATAAATTGAGTTGTGGATTTTACATACCAAGACTTATTTGCAATGTCCTTGACAGAGACATTAATTTAAGCTTAAAAACACCAATCCAGCACACTTCGATCTTTATTACTTCTCAGACAGAAGAACAAATCAACAATATTAAAGTATGCAATATTTTTGTCCATGAGTGTATTTAGAGAAACAATTAGGTTTTGAGAAGACGAATTTATCTCGAATTTCTTATGTACAGTACATGCACAAACCTTTATAGATTTTGGATAAGTTAGTTAACATGAGAACTATTCCAACACTTGTATTTGCAAAAACAATTGATATTAATCCAATTATTTTTTTGCAGACCATAAGATACGAAATAAACATACTTCATAAAGAATGTGGATTCTATTGCAAATTAGATATTACTTCCCTTCTAGTTTTGATTCTTCTTTCAAGATCTAGCATATTCAACGTTTTTAGTTCGATCTTGCTATAACTCTAACAATTGACTATAATGAAGCGCAAAAGCCAGTTGCACTAATAGAATTAACTGGTGATGAACATTATAGCTATTCTGTCTATTTTACTTGTTAAATGGAAAGAGAAGATAAACTCAAAACGGAATATGAAAAAGCACTCAAAGTGTTTTAGTAGCATATATGTATGTACGCTTTTTAACAGTTGTAACTAAGTACAAAGAAAATCAATCACCGTGTTTATAAATATCATGTGATGTAAATAAATCAGTTGTAATATGTAAATATACCATTTATAGATGACAGAATAATAGTCGTCATAAATTTCGGTACAGAATGGTGATGATTATGCTTGTATGTTTAACTGCTTTATACATTCCAGTGACGTCAGGGAAAGATGTTAAAAATGTTTTGATTGTGAAAGTATACTGTAGTATGCAAATTGCGAAATTTATAATTTGGAAGAATTGTTTTATTTATTAAAGTCCCGTTTTGTTTGAGGATCTTCTTTGATTTTCCTTAGGGTTACTACTCTATTTTGCAATTTTTCACATAAACACAATATTTAGTAACAAAGAATGCTTTAAATAATACTATAAATAATTAAGGCAGGAAGTTCCCAGTTTTTAAATTCTTGTTTTAAAATATAATATTGTATTGAGGTATTTACATATTTATGTCATTTATACTGATTTTAATTCTATTGTTTTAGTGCCAGTAAAAACGCAACGCACTTATCAAACTAGAAATATATTTACAAGAATGGAGACAATGACAGGTCCTTTAAGCTCGTTAAAAAAGTGCAAGGACGAACACATACGAATCAAGGTAAACGCTATTCTCTTTCTAAACCTTGCTATTAAATTAGAATTGCTTTAATACATTCATTCTTTTTTTCCTTCCTCTGTTTGAGTCAAGTTTTTATAAAGTTCGTGTGAATGCTTCTTTAATTATTTCATATATAAATAAGAAAAAAAAATCATTAGTGTATGTATGGTCAGTAAAAGTAAAATAATAATAATTCTAAATATAGCCCATCACGAAACATGACATCTATATGCAAGTATTTTCCACCTTGCTCAATGGCAACGACTCTTAATAAAAATCATAGTTGGCCTCTTGATATATCAATGCTAATGATTGCACAACAAGGAAACTGTGGCAGAAGGTTAGTAGTTAACTCACCAGGGCAGTGACTCAAATGAAGACTAACTTATCCTACATTACATTAAATTAAGAAAAGAGCTGGTCGGCTGCTCGTCATGGTCAACGCCATGGTCGAATTAATTTTAAGCAATAAGTCTTTCTAATATTTTTACCTGTCAATAATTAGTTAATTTTAAGCGCAAATTAACCTTTAAAACTATTATGTAAATTTGAAACCACCACCGAATATGCATATGTATGCAAGTAGGAACTAAACTGACAAAAAATTAAATTTTATTTTGGGAAATTAATTTGATATCCTATTATTAACTTGATTTTAAATATTAAAGTGAACGTGAAGGTTCTCTGGTGCTACTACAAAACACAAACACGAATTTTTAATGATATCGGGTGTCCCACATTATTAAACTATTGTTGCGATGGAAGAGATAGACATTAATGTGTGTACGCGCTAAAGCAGGTAAAAATGAATTAATAAAACTGATGCGGAACAAAAAGAAACTTAAGACTTATTAAACGAGGATTTCTAATCTAGGGGTACCAGGCTGTGGTGGGCATCCCCTGAATTTTGAGATTTGAAACTAGGAAAGATCTATTCGTAAAAGAAAGTACAAAAATCTCTTTAGAAGATAATGAATCGTTAACACGAAAACAAAGGAAACCTAATTTACTTACTACAGATCTGAATACAATAAACAACAAAAGAGCTATAGATTTGAATGACCTTACAAGGGATTCAAGTTAGTTATATTCCAGAAAATACAAGCGAGCTGAATTCAAATAATGATATTTCTCAATCTCTGATTCTCATACAGAATTGCTTTTTTTGCAGGATGCTTCACTACTGATTTCTGTTGTTAGCTTACTATGTTTAAATATAGGCTGATTAAAGGAGGTAAGTAAAAGGAACGTTTCAAAAGAATTTATGCAGAACAAAATGTACATAGAGAAATTATAAGTTTGGTAGACGTAGCAATTTTTGATTGGTAGTTCTCTAGATTAATGTTCTACGAACTACAGTTTTGCAGAAAACTTCGTAATTCTTTATAAAAAAAAACATGAAAATAGAAAATTTACTAAAGTTGCTGAAATATTCAGTGTTTCAGGTCTGATCCAGTGAAGCTTTTGGGGTAATAAAGCGATCGGGCTTCTAGGCCTGATTGAGGTTTTCAGATCAATTACACTTTTTGAGCTAACCGAAAGTATAACGCGATACTGAATTTGATTCTAATAAGTATTAGAAAAAGTTGATATTGATCTATAAATTTTGTAAAAGTAAAATAAAACCTGTACATAAAATTATGCCAAAACGCAAAAAACCTCTTATCTTTCCTTAGATTTCTAGGTCTTCAAAATACCCTAGCCGAGAAAATCAGTGGAATATCAATTCCGGAGTATCTAGCTGAGCTATAGGTCTATTCTAGAATTGAGTACAATTAATACTTGACTCAACCTAACCCATAATTGGCCAAAAGTCATCTATGGTTGTTTTCGAGTTTTATAGTGATAGTTGTAACGGCTACAGAAAACGATAACATCATTTGCCTATAGTTTGACCTAGATCTAGATTAGTATTTCTCAAGCTGGTGGTCGCAAGAGTCTTGAAGGAAAGTCGCTCGACACTAAGCAGCTTTATACTCATCTTTTGTTTAACTTTCCCCTTTGGACATTTGTTAAGGAGTAG
Source organism: Ignelater luminosus (assembly GCA_011009095.1). Classification (NCBI taxonomy): domain Eukaryota; kingdom Metazoa; phylum Arthropoda; class Insecta; order Coleoptera; family Elateridae; genus Ignelater; species Ignelater luminosus. Next base: position 20,028 of record VTPC01004656.1, read on the forward strand.
CTGTCCCGTTCATAATTTCTTGAACATAATTTTCCGGCTTCTTTCGTAATTACGCTTATCGGTTGGTTGGTACAGTCTACACTTGCGGCTTTAAGGTAAGTCTCTAAGTTCGCCTTATACTATTTGCTTTGTACTTATGTAGCTCCATTGGTATCAAGAATTGTTTCTATCACAAAGGTACAGCTGAAGGCATAGGTTTTGTAAAAACTAATTTTGCAAATATTCATCGTTAATATCAGCGAGTTTATCTCCAAATCGCGTGAATATCTTTTTTGTAATAATTACTAGATTTGAAAGTAGATAGTTTCCTGTATACGCGCAAAACAGTAAGTCATTTACTTTTAGAGCCAATTGGACCGACATTGACAGTTTGGTGATCAAAATCTCATAAGTGTGAGTTTTCAATTGTGTTGGCAATCAACTAGTTGTGTAAAGAAACTACTTGTAACACAATCCTTTTGGGGACGATTCAGTATCGGCAGAGTTAATGAACATGAACAGAAATATGAGTAAGTTTTAGGGGGGTAGGAACTCTTAGTCACTATTAGCCTTTGAGTCTTTTTTTATAACGACAGACCTGTATATCCGTAAAATGGGAATTGCCGAATAATGTCGATGTTGGTTTCTTTGAAGATTTTTATTTTTCCATTTTCAAGATAAGAAAAAAGAAAAGACATTTGGGTTTAGGGTTGGACTGATCCAATTTGACCCTGGAGTCTGTGGATCTTTCGGTCTCTATATGATGACATAACATTATGCGCAAAAGTGTAAACTTGCTATGACTAGAAATTAGTTTAAAAAAATAATAATATGCAAAGAGTATGCTACACATACACTTTGCATAGTGTAAACGGCACAAGCATAGCGACGTGAGTTTAAGCCTGGAATCGAAATTGAAAAAGCAACAACAAAAAATCTTTAGTCATGCATCACGGAAGAAATTAAAATAATATTCTAGAATTGTACAAACAAAACAACACAAATTATTATTATTATTATCATTATTAATATTATCAGAGTCCTTTTTGAATATTCATTATCATTAATGGGTTCAGAAGATAATAATGAGTTTGTTATTTACAACATCCATTCAGACAATCTCGACCCAAAAGAGATCTTAAGCAATTATTTATCAATTTTAGAGTAAAAAAGGTCGTCTTGCTATAAACGATTCTGTATAGGAAATCTTTGAGCTGGTAAAAATCTGGGATTGTGGATTTCAACTCTACTTTACCCCCAAACTCTTAGCCCAACGGGCCAGTACGATTCTGTTCGGGTTTTAAAAATACCTATACCAAAAATTCTTTAAAGGGCGATTATCTGAATTTTTGTATCTTCAAAAATTCCATGAGCATTGCCTAAGATTTTAGTCTGACTCTATACCGCCATATTTCTGTTAATTGTATACAAGTTTTTTCCCTATACTACATAAATAAATACACATTATCTAGTTACATTTAATATGTCAATAAAAGTTGAGGATAGATGTTGCAAATCTACTAAATTCTCAAACCATGCTTATATTTTATTAAAAATTTGGGTCACTTGGGATATTTTTAAAGATTTATATCCTCGTCATATGTTTCAAATCTTTCAGAAACATATAAACTTCACAGTAATGTTAAGAAACTCTTGTTTAGAATTTGAAATTACATTTAGACGTTCATATTCCATTTTTGTTTATTAATTTTGCCATTTTGAGGTTTGATACACAAGGTGTAAAATCTGTCTAACCATACCTCCCAATATTTCTTTGTTTGCTTTATAAAATTACCAAGAAAAGTACGCGAAATAAATTTAAAACTTTTCGTTCAATTTAACTTAAAAGTTGCAATCTTAAATTGGTTCCTTATCTGAAATAAATGATGCATTTTGAAGATGGGCGGTTTTCCGACCGCACTAACTTTTTGAACTTAATGTGTTTGTGTGGAATTTCAAAAATGACTTTTTTATGTTATTTTGTGAAATACTGATATTTTTAAAATGTATTGTTACACAATATTGCTTTCTCACAATTAACTTTAAACGTTTGGGTTTATAGTACCGAAAATGCTCCAAACAATAAAGCATTCCAGCACATCATCGTTTAGTACTTTTAAAAACAAATCATTAATTAGCACATAAGAAGGTGTAACTCTTCTTTGGTTCGATATTTTCAGATAATTAGCTTTTTATTGTTTCGAAAAACAAAAACGGTATAAAGATAATCTAAAAATTGGAGGTTTTTTGATTAACCTAACATAAAAGCTAAAAAGAAAATATTTTGGACAAAATGTCACAACTTCCGGAAGGCTAAATAATAATAATAATAATGTGAAATAACTTCTAGTATCTTATTATTTTTGTTATTTTAATAAATATGAATAGAAAATTGTTAGTATTATTTATGACGTACATAATGTTATAATAAACACATTATGTGGATAAAACTCTCTGAAAACATTCACTTTCTTGTAGGTGAAAGTAGCGAGAATTACGTTTTATTTTACTGTTATTAATGTGCTAGATGTTAACTACCAGCTACGTCTGCTTTCGTACAGAAGAAACTATATAATCATTGTATAATTAAATTGCTTTTATTTTGTCTTTATTATTTAATGCTATTCTCTAATAAGTCACATGTACGGATATGAAAAACTACAAACGATTGTGTTTAGTCTTTTGTATTTTAATGATATAGATTGTTTCAGGTATTGAACAATAATTTCTCTTTTTTTTGTTAATTTAAAATATACAATTGCAGTGTTCGAAAATAATTTCAGTCCTAAATTTTATATTGTAACGGTATCGTTTAGTGGTACACTATTTACAAACAGCCAATGCAAACATTACGATGACTTTTGAGTTGTTGACTGATCGCTACAGTAAAAAACATCATGCAGAACTTATCTCTAGCGATTGTTAACACTTGAAAAAGTAATTATCCACCTACAAAATAAAGTGAAAGTTGGAGGTCCTTTTTTAACTATCGTAATACAATTGTATATTAAATATTGGATCATTAATTACATACGCTTGAAAAAAAAAGAAATTTGGATTGTAGAAAGTGTTAATATTTTCATTTCAATTCATTTTTTACCGTAAATTGTGTATTCGTCTACTAGCTTATTTATGGTATTTATTTCTGCTGCATGGTTTAGTTGATTTTACCAATAGGGATGTAATTCTTATACATAGATCGGATCTCTTTATTGCTAATTCCAAGCGTGATTGAAAAACTCCAGAAAAAAGGTTTCGTAATCTTGGATTGTAGGATATTTAGCAATATAGTTACAATGAATTCATCTACACTTAAAATAATTAGTTGGAAGAACAAATTTCAATACACAAATCGATTTGTTGCCAACTTCAACATCAACAACATAAAAAAGACAATTAAGTATTCAAGTTCAAACTTATTGTCATTTAAAATATAAACGGTACTAATTTAGCGCTGTTTAATTAGAATATTACCATTCTTACTTGTGTGTTTAACCACCCAGAAACTGCAGTCTTGGTCTTTGATCTCCAGTATTTGCAAACGAAATTAATTGTTGACTGACTTAATAGTTGCCTAATTTATGTTCGTGTTATGAGATAAATTCCTTTTTTAAATCTTTGGTTTTAAATTTAAACTGATTTTAATTTTTTTCCCGTTTTTAGTACCATTGTCAAAATCATCACGTCATCAGCTTTACATCTAGTGTACGTTATGAAATATATTACTTTCCACAACTAAATAAGTATAAGGTTTGAATCAATTGGAACTGACAACAAATAATCTAGAGAGATTAGTGGAAGAGTTCGGTACTTGTTAGCTTGAGAACGGCGGCAATATACTAAGTCTTCAAATTTGTATCTCTTCCAAATATGAATAGTTACCTATGGTAGGTTACAATTGATTCAAACTGATATGGCTGTAGTGCTTTAAAGCTTTACATTACAAACTTTGAGGGGTTTCCTTTAAAAGAAATATGATTTTAATAATAATAATTATAGCATGTGATAGTTTTAATAAATTTCAGACTAGCAACAATTTGTTTGTTTTTGTCTGTTTTTGCTGGTTTACCATTTACTAAAATCATCACATATTTATAATTATTGAAGTCCAACTTAAAAGAAAAAATAGATTAAGATCGACGTAGTTGAATACCCAAGAGTTTTTTGAAAAACAAAAATATTTGGCAAGAAAAGATCTTGTTTTTTACACACACAGTAGCGGTTACCCATAAGGTAATTATTAGATACGAACCGAATATTGGTACTGCCATTCCTAGTTGCACACTAATTCCTGGATATGATAAAAGAATAATGATCGTGATCAATATTCACGAAGACTAAAAGATTTAGAATACTATCTCATTTATGCTTGCGGGCCAAAGACTTTAGTGAGTGTAACGTTGAGATAAAGGTCATTCGTGACAACTATAGGTTTTAGTCGAAGAGTACTATTTTAAAATAAAACATCTAGGAATGCAAAGCATAACCACAACGAACTCCTGTTTTGTTACTTTTTTCAAACTTTGGCGGCCATTTTGACCATGTTCCTGAGGTGATATCAAAAAAACTAAAAGTATACGTTTGTCTTATTTCTTGATGTAGAATACGATTCTAAAGTAAAAAAAAATTTTTTTGAAAATTTTCCAATTTTCGGCGGCCATTTTGACCATGTTCCCGAAGAGTTATCAAAAAATGAAGATACCACGTTGCCTTTAGTTTTTGGTGTAGAATCCAAATCTGAAGTCACAATTTCAAAATTTGACAAAAAATGCGGACAGACATACAGAAAGGCAAACTTCGCAAATTCAGTAACGACTCCTTTGGAGTTCGTTAATCAGTTGAGTTATAATTTAAATTAATTTAATTAATATGACGTCATTAATAGTTTAATATCTGTCATAAGTGAGTAACTCAAGAAAATTATTAAATTTAAATCAGTTGAGTTTATCAACATTTCGGCATTCCGACACTGATTGCCGGACTGGTTAGTTTCTTACCCAATTAAGGGGTTAGATCTTATTTTGGGAGATAAAATATTGCAGAACAGTATATTGCGAAACGCTGGATGTTTTATTGCATTAGTAAATATTGATGACAAAATCTTGCCTTGGAAAAATAACAAGTTCAAACTGTACAGAGATTTAATGAGCATATTCGATCATCACGGAGGATCCTTTTATCGACATATTGCTTTCACGCATTTCTTCTTTTTGACTGTTCTACGTCACAAAGCAATTGAGTAACGTTTGCTCGTTGCAAATCCTCATCATTGTGAAAAGCTTTCAAGAGCTTGAAAACAGGTGAATGACCCTTATCAATAGTGCTGGATACTGTATTATGCCAACCTTCGATTGAGTTGTTGGTTCTTGACATGTCATGTTGGACCGGGTTGTATTGATTCCAAACAGATAATTTGTCTTTCACTCCTTCTTACAGGGTGTCCTATCCAATATTAATTAAAAAATCTCGTGATATTCGGATCCCGTAAATTGGCAAATTTACAAAACGTCAGCAAACACTAGTCTCAATAGCAACGTATCCGCAATATATTGTCCGTGGTAACATTATGTCACACAATGTATTGTCTTACAATATACAGTGTGTCCACATTTCGATGCTCACTATTGGGATCTCGGAAATTGTAAGAGATACGAAGTCGGTTAAACTAGAAAAGATTAGGCTATTTCGGAGATCAGTTTATTTATGCTTAAGTTTTTTCAAAAAAGTTCACGGCTTACTAAGATATTTGCTAAAAACGAAATAAAAAGCATTTACCACTTAGTGTGTCGTGGCTTTACACATATGAAAATCATTGACTTTTGTCAGATAAATTACATTTGTTATGTAAAAATTGCTAAAACAAAACAAAATACGCTTTTAAGATACTTTACTGAGCATTCAGAGATAGCATCAAATAAGCAGCTAATGCCCCATAAAAGCGTATTTATTTTGTTTTAGCAATTTTTGCATAACAAACGAATTTCTTTGATAAAACTCCACGACTTTGTGTGTTAGATGTCATGGCACACTATGATGAAAAATGATTTTCACTTCATAACTCGGTAAAACAAAAGAATAGCTGTGTCAAACCATTTATCACTGAAAAGCATTTAAGGCGTGCAGTTCAGTGATATGGAAATCAAATAGGCTTTCTATTAGAAAAAATTTGATTTACGTTTCACCGCCGAAATAAAAC